>CAKAOJ020000426.1:452500-482500 GCA_916701645.2 Sebastolobus alascanus | reverse complement strand
CTCTAGCAGGTCCAGGTCTGACAGTACCGCTCTAGCAGGTCCAGGTCTGACAGTACCGCTCTAGCAGGTCCAGGTCTGACAGTACCGCTCTAGCAGGTCCAGGTCCAGGCTCTTATTGATGACGTGGTCGCTGTTGTTCCTGTGGAGGAGAGTGAGAGTGTCTGACATGTTCTGATTCAGGATGTAAGTGTCTCCTTTAGGATCTGTGAGGTCAGCTGGTGTTCCTGTGCGTGCGTTTGTGTCTCCAGCGATGAGCACATTTCCCTGGGCCTGGAAATGGCTCGTCTCTTTCTCAAGGATGGAGAAGGTGTCATCTGAGAAGTAGGAGGATTCAGATTGGGGGATATATATTGCACAAAGAAACACATCCTTATCAGTTGATCGGAGCTCCTTCTTTACTTTTAGCCAAATATGGTATTTGTCAGTTTTGAGGGGCTCGATTAGATTTTGTAGGTCAGATTTGTACCAAATGATTAATCCTCCAGATCCTCTACCTTTGTTAGTGTAGCTGTGTTTTTGAGATGGAGCTATTATTTCTCTATAATTTTTGGGACAGTGGGTGACAGTGTCTGCTTTACACCATGTCTCCTGCAAAATGATGATGTCGACATCTTTAAGGTTTGTTTTGAATTCAGGAGTTAAACTCTTCAGTCCGAAGGCTGAAGAGTTTAGGCCCTAGATGTTCCACATGCATATGGAAAGGGATTTCATTACAAAGAAGAGAAAGAGTACAGTTAAGGTAGTAACTCTTGGATTGTTAAGAGAGATGTAAACATTAAGCATTATAAAACATTATTAAAGTCATTTGTTTGAGTGATGTGTTTATGTATTTATAAATGTGTGTGTGCATGTTTGCATGTATGCATGTATCTGTATATATGTGTGTGTGTGTGTGTGTGTGTGTGTGTGTGTGTGTGTGTGTGTGTGTGTGTGTGTACATCTCCAAAGGTGAAACTGATGGGGTTGAAAGAACAATATAGAGTAAACAATGAAAAATATGTAACATTCTTTCAACATTAGAACAATATAAAGACTGTAGTGTAGTGTGTGTGTGTGTGTGTGTGTGTGTGTGTGTGTGTGTGTGTGTGTGTGTGTGTGTGTGTGTGTGTGTATGTGTGTGTGTGCTTGCTTGGTTTTGTTTTGTTCTAACACTAGTTTAGCTTAGTGCAAATGTACTGGAGGAGCTGTTTGATCTCACTCATTCCTTCAGAGTCCACTCGTTCTCGGAGGGCCTCTGCGTAGCTGCGTGGGGCCTGGTGTGGTTCTAGACTCTGAGGATGTGGGCTTGGTCTGGACTGGGGCTGAGGGCCGGTCTCTTTGTTTTGGTAGGGTTGGTGGTGTGGTGGGGGATAGTAGGCTGGGTCAGGCCTTTTCTGCCCGTGCTGCTGGAGGTGATGGTGTAGTGGGGGATAGTAGGCTGGATCAGGCCTTTACTGCCCGTGCTGCTGGAGGTGATGGTGTAGTGGGGGATAGTAGACTGGGTCAGGCCTTTTCTGCCCGTGCTGCTGGAGGTGATGGTGTAGTGGGGGATAGTAGACTGGGACCAGGCCTTTTCTGCCCGTGCTGCTGGAGGTGATGGTGTGGTGGGGGATAGTAGGCTGGGCCAGGCCTTTTCTGCCCGTGCTGCTGGAGGTGATGGTGTAGTGGGGGATAGTAGGCTGGGCCAGGCCTTTTCTGCTCGTGCTGCTGGAGGTGATGGTGTAGTGGGGGATAGTAGGCTGGGCCAGGCCTTTTCTGCTCGTGCTGCTGGAGGTGATGGTGTAGTGGGGGATAGTAGGCTGGGCCAGGCCTTTTCTGCTCGTGCTGCTGGAGGTGATGGTGTGGTGGGGGATAGTAGGCTGGGCCAGGCCTTTTCTGCCCGTGCTGCTGGAGTTGATGGTGTGGTGGGGGATAGTAGGCTGGGCCAGGCCTTTTCTGCCCGTGCTGCTGGAGGTGATGGTGTGGTGGGGGATAGTAGACTGGGACCAGGCCTTTTCTGCCCGTGCTGCTGGAGGTGATGGTGTGGTGGGGGATAGTAGGCTGGACCAGGCCTTTTCTGCTCGTGCTGCTGGAGGTGATGGTGTGGTGGGGGATAGTAGGCTGGGCCAGGCCTTTTCTGCCCGTGCTGCTGGAGGTGATGGTGTGGTGGGGGATAGTAGGCTGGGCCAGGCCTTTTCTGCTCGTGCTGCTGGAGGTGATGGTGTAGTGGGGGATAGTAGACTGGGCCAGGCCTTTTCTGCCCGTGCTGCTGGAGGTGGTGGTGGAGGCCTGTGGGGAGTGTTGAATGTGGGTGGATGTCTAGGAGGTCTTGGGCTCCGGGGGGGGGGGGGGGGTAGTAGGGGTCTCTGGGCGGTCCCCTGGCTGGTGTTGAATGGAGGGTTTGGCGGCCAAGTGCCACGTCCTTCAGTGTTTTGGTGAATATCCCCACTACCTGCTTCTTCAAGTGGGAGTGGTCGTGTAGGTGCTCAGGAGTTATGGTTGGATGATGGGCAACGTGCACGTTAGGAATCGAGGCACACCCTCTGGTGATGTCAATGTTCACCTTGCTGATGGTTTTGGGGTGAAAGTCTTTGCGGGGTAGCAGGGTAGAGATGGTGATGCGTGAGTTGGGGAAGGACTCGGATGCTTTCTCTGCCACTCTGCAGACCAGACTGCCAACATTTTCCTGCTCCTCTCGCAGGTTGTTGGTGCCGGTGTGGATCAGAATATGGCCTGGTGTGCCAAACTCAGCCTGGGAAAGGATGTGGAGCGCATCTTCTGTTTTGGGGCACCATATCTTGGACACTTTCAAGTCAGGGAATAGTTTTTGCTCTTGAATGAATTTTCCATTCGAGTTGATGAGAATAGCGACCTCTGTGTCCTTTTTAAGGGTGGTGGGCTTTCGTTGTGGGTCATGTGCACGTGGGGCTGATGTAGAGGGGGGGCTGGGTGGGGGAGCAGGGGGGGCTTGAGAGCTTTTCTCTGCTGCATCCTTGTGGGTTGTGATAGTGGATGGTGGGGGGGGGGGTCAGTTGGGGGAGGGGTGGGGGGTTGTAGTTGTTCTGCTCCACCACGATAGCTGACAGTTCCCTTGCCATCTCTTCTTTCAGCTGAGCTATTTCTCTCCTCATAATGTTTTGTGTTTCCCTGAGTTCAGTGGTGAGGATCTGTTTGTCCCTCTGCAGGGTGGCTACCTGTTCCCTCAGCTCCTGGGTAGCAGTCTCCAGCTGGTGCTTCTCCTGGTAGAGCTGTTTCCTCAGCTCCTAGGTAGCAGTCTCCAGCTGGTGCTTCTCCTGGTAGAGCTGTTTCCTCAGCTCCTGGGTAGCAGTCTCCAGCTGGTGCTTCTCCTGGTAGAGCTGTTCCCTCAGCTCCTGGGTAGCAGTCTCCAGCTGGTGCTTCTCCTGGTAGAGCTGTTTCCTCAGCTCCTGGGTAGCAGTCTCCAGCTGGTGCTTCTCCTGGTAGAGCTGTTCCCTCAGCTCCTGGGTAGCAGTCTCCAGCTGGTGCTTCTCCTGGTAGAGCTGTTCCCTCAGCTCCTGGGTAGCAGACTCCAGCTGGTGCTTCTCCTGGTAGAGCTGTTTCCTCAGCTCCTGGGTAGCAGACTCCAGCTGGTGCTTCTCCTGGTAGAGCTGTTCCCTCAGCTCCTGGGTAGCAGTCTCCAGCTGGTGCTTCTCCTGGTAGAGCTGTTCTCGGAGGTCAGGGTGTGGTGTGGTGCTGGTATAGGAGCAGACCTGTTCCCTCAGCTCGGTGAGATCCACTTCTAACAGAGCCAGTCTCTCTCTCAGCTGGTTGACAGTTTGGTGGTCTGGGTTCTGGTTGTCAAAGCCAGGCAGGGGGGACGATTGGACTGTGTTGTGGGCCTGGGTTTCTGCTGTTGGGCTGCCTGTGGTAACGGGGGAGCTCGGAGTGCTGCTCAATAACGCACCAAAGTTTTCAAAGGGGTCCCTTGACCTCTGACCTCCAGATATGTGAATGTAAATGGGTTCTCTGGGTACCCACAAGTCTCCCCTTTACAGACATGCCCACTTTATGATAATCACATGCAGTATAAATGTGTTATTGTCTCCTATTCTAAAATGGTGTATCTGAATATTTCTGCATACTGGGGTCCATAAACAGTGTTGAATTCCATAAATTGTGTATCAGTGTAAAGCTGAGACTCTGGTGGATCCAATGAGTCCAACTGTATTCATGTGTGATGATGTTAGTCCCCATAGGAGACATTTCATTGACCTCACTGTATAAAATGACCTGTGGTGACCTCTAGGATAATCACAGCCTCATGAAACTTTACAGCCACAAACTAGAGACCAAGAGCATTCAGAGGATGGATGGATCAGACTAGAGACCCAGAGCATTCAGAGGATGGATGGATCAAACTAGAGACCTAGAGCATTCAGAGGATGGATGGATCAGACTAGAGACCTAGAGCATTCAGAGGATGGATGGATCAAACTAGAGACCTAGAGCATTCAGAGGATGGATGGATCAAACTAGAGACCTAGAGCATTCAGAGGATGGATGGATCAGACTAGAGACCTAGAGCATTCAGAGGATGGATGGATCAAACTAGAGACCTAGAGCATTCAGAGGATGGATGGATCAAACTAGAGACCTAGAGCATTCAGAGGATGGATGGATCAAACTAGAGACCTAGAGCATTCAGAGGATGGATGGATCAAACAAGAGACCTAGAGTATTCAGAGGATGGATGGATCAAACTAGAGACCTAGAGCATTCAGAGGATGGATGGCTTTCCTAGCTAGATTGACAATAAGGGGGTTTCTGAGCAGTTTACACAACACAAGTGCTCGCCATCTAATCACTGAAAATTCTTGCAGAAATCTCCAAATGTCAAAAGTTTTTGATCCCAAATCACAGCATGTCTTTTTCTCTGGTGTTCTTCAAGGTCTTGGTGTCTTAATGTGGTATTTTGGAGGGATTATTGATCATTTTTATCAATTCTCCAGTGGTAAAAAATGGTTAAATTTAGCACCAAATCTGTGTAACAAATGGTATCAACCCAAAAATTGCTGCAACAACTTATGAGTCATAACAGAGCATGGAGATGGACATCAGATATTTCTATCATCATGTTCTAAACCCTTATAAACTTTTACAATTCATTCTAATTAATTAATTCATGTTTATTTCTGATTTATGACTAGAGCAACGTGACACACAGTGCTGAGCTGCATCTCAAATTAATCTTCAGGTTCCAGCTTTCAGATGATAAAATGGGGTCTATTGTGCGTCTCAGAGGGTTAAAATGACGGAGCTTTGACAACATGGTTCTTGGTATGACTTTAAAAAGAGTGTGTGTTGTATGTGGGAGGTGTGTGAATGCTAAGGAAAGGGGACAGAAGCTTTACAGCAGCTGAATGAATTGGTCCCTTCAGTCACCAGGCACTAACAGGATGGTGTTTTACTTCTGGAGATACACCTCAGCGTGGGAACCGCCTTCATCAAACAAACACACACATATTTACACGCTGTAGATATTCTGGCAACATGTCAAAATGCTGTAAGCTAGAAGTCAAATAGTTTGAATGTTTCTCACCAAACTGATCTCTCAGCTCTTCACATGTTCTTTCTGTGATTAATTTGCACAGTGCTGCTCTAAGCTCTGCTTTACTTTATCATAGCATCACATTCACATTGGGACCATTTGACTTCATCTGAAGGGAGCAAATATTCTGTTTAACATTTAATTCTTTTATGCAGAACTTGACGTTCATTCAGTGTGAATCCTGATGGCCAGCACTGAGATTATCATAGGATCCCATTAATAGTTGATCAGTCAGTATTGATCCAATCCTCAGTCAGAGTCAGAGGGGGGGGGGGGGGGTCACCACTGCAGTGTATTGTGTGTTGGTATTTTTCCGACGTGAGACGCACTCGTCTCCCACCACGTGAACATACTGTTGATTATTTTTAACTGACGTGAAGAAGACGACGTGGTGAGTAAATAGAGAGCAGGTACGCTGATATCAAATGAAAACTCTTCATCACACAAGACATCTCCTGGAATCATAAAGTCATTATTGAACAGTCACAGTTTACATTGTGGACATTTGCTGACAGTTTATCTGAAAACAATGACCAAAGGCCTTCTGGTGGAAATGTTTCCTGTGTGTCTCTTGGTTGGATACTCATGGATTGAAGCTGCGGATCTCCAACATTCTTTAATTTATGTTTTGTTTTGTTTGTTTTACAGAAAATGATTCAGTATTCATCCACAATGTGATTCTTGTCAGCGTGTAAAAGCCTCTGAAACCACATTCAGACCCTGATGGAGCTTTAAACAGGAACAACTTTCATTCATACTTACAAGGAGCCTCATTAAAGCTGCAGTAGGCAGAATATTTTTGGCATCATTGGGCAAAAAATCCCATAATAACCTTTCAGTATATTGTAATTCAAGTGTTTTGAGAGAAAACTAGACTTCTGCTCCTCCTCATGTCTCTGTTTTCAGGCTTTAGATAATCTAGTCTGTGACGGGAGACTTTGACCAATCACAGGTCATTTCAGAGAGAGAGAGCGTTCCTATTGGCTGTGCTCCGGCTGGTGGGCGGTGCTTGGTATTTCCTCAACTGATCTCAACATGGCTTCCGGGTCACAAACTTTCTCATTTTACAGCTAAACAGTAACTACAAGATGATTCTGAGAACATCTGAGGAGAGAAATAGTCATTACAGTAACAGAATATTGATTCATATCTGATCAGCGCTGCCTAGTTTGACCGTTTGATCAGAGTTGGTGAGTGATTGACAGCTGCTCAGAGACGGCAGACTCCAGATCAGCTCTGACTGCTTGTTTTCCTCCAGTCTGTGAAATCCTGCAGATGCCGTTAGAAGCACCGGAGGACACCGGAGGACACCGGAGGACACCGGAGGACACCGGAGGACACAGAGGGACATGATTTCTCTCAGATTACCTGTCTCATGCACTACTGTCAGGATATACTTTTGAACTTTATTTGAATGATATTTGCTCCAACTTGCCTACTTCAGCTTTAAAGTCTCTCGTTTGCATCACTTCAGGTTAAAGGTAGGCAGTATTGATCAATATGAGGTGTAGTATTGATCAGTTGTACAACAGATGTATAATCAAACTTCATCATGTCAGAGATGACACTAACTGAAGTCCACTCCCAGTAAAGTTTGTCACCATCACACACACAAGACCTCCGACCCAGTGAGGAAACGCAGTCCGCTACACCTTCTTGGGTACGTTGGTGATGATGGGTTTGGGGCGCGTCTTAAAGATCAGCTTCCGTTTGATGAGGGCAGACACAGAGTAAGAAGTGGAGGTGGGTCCTTGCTGGTTGGTTTCCATAGGTACCTGTGTGACATCATCGTTGTCGTCGTCGTGGCTACCCAGGCCGTCCTGCAAATGGCTGGAATGCTCGGTGAGGACGGCGAAGGGTTTCTCAAGTTTGACCTGCTTCCCATATAGAATATGATGTCCTACAATGAGCACTGGCACCCCCTGGTGGAAGGAGAAAGACAGACAGCTGAGTGAAATGAGACAGGGATGAAAGGGAAAGGATGAGACAGCTTCTACTGATAACCATTTAGAGCTAAAGCAACACAAGTAGAACCTTTCTCCTACTAAAGTGTCTTTGTATTGACACTTAGCAACAAACATACGTACATGAAATGAGTTACCGACCCTGTATGCATACATCACCCACCTAAGTCTGTCTAAAGTGCTGCATTTTAACATTTGTTAGAGATACACAGAAAAACAACACAGTGAAAACTATTAACAGTTAGGGAGTGACCTTTTCATTACCACACAATCAGATATGCAAAAATAAAATCTGGCCTTCTGGGGTGTTACGTAGTTAACCCAGTTTTCCCAGCGTGACACAAATAATTCCACTTTATGGTTGACATATGCTGTTGTCCTCTTCATTTAGTAAATGTCCATTGTAATGTCCAGCCAGGCATTTAAAGTTGGGCTCTCCTGTGATTCCTCGTAAGAGCCTTTTTACCAGCTACCAGCGATATATTTAATAAATACTTGTCTCTTTTCTGCCATTCTGGAGGTACGAGTCCAAAACAATAATGTCTTACTCTCCAGGGATACATGACATCTGAAAATATCTTGTAAGGCATTATGTCTCCCTCTCCAAAAGTCTTGAATGACGGGGCAACCCCAGAAAACATGGGAATGATGTGCATTTACATTTCCATCGTAGTGGGATTTATGATAAATAATAAATAATAAAATACTTTATCAGGCTTTTTACAACTGAACCAATTTTGTGAGCTGGTACACGTCCACTGATGTAACCATATTGTTGTCCATTCTTCCTCAGATATGATTATCTCTCCTTCCTTCTCCCACTTTGTTTCTATATATTGTTTTAATTACTGATCGGCAGCTCTATTGAACCTCTGCAGATATATTCACTCTGTGCCATGAGGTGGTAAAAACTACTTATTGAGCCTCGAAGACAAGAGCTGGCAATCAAAGGACGACCACTACAACTAACAATCATCTTCTTCATTCACGAAACGGCAGAAAAAAGTGAAGATTGTACAAAAAAATATTCAAGGTGAAGTTTTCAAATTGATAGTTTTTTTCCGATCAACGGTCCAAAACCTTAAAGTTCATTTTACGATCACATGAGACAGAAAACTGTGGTTAAACCAGAGTGTTCGGTATTGAGGTGGACCATAAGAAAGGAAAGGAAAGTAAAGAAATGAATTAAAATCCCTTCAACCCTGTTATCATCTTTAATAAAATAATCTAAAATGATTTTTCTCAGCCCACGAGGGTTTAACCTATTGTGCTTTTAATTGTATTAATGATTATATGCATAATGTATTTGAGCTAATATCTGAAAATAAATACTGAAACTATTGAAAAGTTGGGTAGGATGGATTTCAAAAGCTGCTTAAATTGATATAAGTCAAGTCTTCTTTTAAATTAAATGAGAATTCAGTGTGACTTTTTTTTCCTTGATGATAAAGGATTTATTAAACAATATTAATTTAAAATATATTTTTCCGGTTCAGGAGTATTGGTAACAAACATAGCACACAACAAATAAAACATCTCATAAAAAGTGTACCTTTGATACCTGAGCTGGACCTGAATCTAATTATTTGATGGTTTATAAGCTGTTTTTTAAATACATAACAGAAAATGATAAATTAAACAATCTATTAAAATGGTGAGAGAGTGCTTTGCTCATAAATGCTAACAAGACTAAGGAGCTCGTTGTCACCAATGGGGGGCGAGCAGCCAATGTGTCAGCCAATCACAAGTGAGGGCCAAGCTGTAGAGAGGGTAGGTAGTTTTAAATATTTAGGAATGATTTTAGATACTAACTTAAATTTTAATGAGCACTCAGATTACATCTTTAAGAAGGCAATATAAAGATTGTTTCTTTTGAGGAAATTAAATAGCTTTGATGTGAGCAAAGAAGTTCTGAGGATGGTTTACATCAGCCTTGTGGAAAGCATTGTTTCCTACAACATCACATGCTGGTGTGGAAATCTGGGGGCTAGAAGGGTACCCACAGGAAAGAGAACTGGGGGCTAGAAGGGTACCCACAGGAAAGAGAACTGGGGGCTAGAAGGGTACCCACAGGAAAGAGAACTGGGGGCTAGAAGGGTACCCACAGGAAAGAGAACTGGGGGCTAGAAGGGTACCCACAGGAAAGAGAACTGGGAGCTAGAAGGGTACCCACAGGAAAGAGAACTGGGGGCTAGAAGGGTACCCACAGGAAAGAGAACTGGGGGCTAGAAGGGTACCCACAGGAAGGAGAATATTATTATTCCATCCTCCGTCATCTTACTTAACAAATGATCTCATTAGATATTAGAGACAGCTTCTCTATGACTCCTATTTAAAGGTCCCATATTGTAAAAAGTGAGATTTTCATGTCTTTTATATTATAAAGCAGGTTTAAGTGCTATAAAAAATACTGTTAAACTATCAAAACGCTCAATATACGGAGAAACACACACAGCCCGTATTCAGAAATTGTGCTAAATGTGTCCCAGTTTATTTCCTGTTGCAGTGTATGTGAATAACATCAGCTGACAGGAAGTAAACATGGACCCAAGCCGTTGCCTAGCAACGCAATTCCGTTGCCATTCCGTTGAAATGCACTAAAACGGAGCGTTTCAGACAGGAGGGTGAATACAGGTATATTCAGGCAGACAGTACGAGGAAAATAAAGGTTGTTTTTTTTTAACATTAAAGCATGTAAACATGTTCTAGTAGAAGCACAAAATACAAGTATGAACCTGAAAATGAGCTGATATGGGACCTTTAAGATACAGTATGTATTAAAATGTTAATATTTTAGCACTCTCATCCCCACCGTTTGGCCCACCAATATTTATCATTGCATTTATTGCTATTATTATTACCTATTTTACTATTATTATTGTCTTTTTTGTTTGCTTTTTCCCCCCTAATCTCATGTAACTTAACCCCACGGCAAAGGAAGCTTGTAAGTGTATGTATGTCTGCGAAGTGTGTAATAAAGATGTCTATTCTATGTGCACGTATCGGCCGATATTCAAAGCCCCAGGTGTCTGTGGGTATATATATATATATATATATATATATATATATATATATATATATATATATATATATATATATATATCTATAGTGGGCTGGTCCTCCCCATATCATTAACCTGAGGTACCGTCAGCCTGTAAATCGGTAGAAACACAAACGTTGCCCTTCTTACCTGACGACTATCTGAACCATTGTTCTGACGCCTTTACACTCAACTGATCCCAGCGCAGTGTTTATGTTCGGCAGTGTTTCCCGCCAGCTGGAACTCTCGCGAGATTGTCCAGGTTAGGCTCGTTGGAGTAAACGACACCAGCAGCCTTCACTGAATTCACAGGAAGTCACAGAAGTACTGACTTCCTGTTAGATCTGTAGGCTACTTGTAGTTTTCAGACCACGTTGGGATTTATTGATATTAGTTAGTATCAGTGCTGGACTGGCCATCTGGCATACCGGGCGTTTTCCCGGTGGGCCGACGTCCTTTTGGGGCCGACGTATGTCTTTTTTTTTTTTTTTTGGCCTATAAAACAAGTAAATCGGCACATTTCTTTTCCTTAATTGACACTGGGCTAGCCCAATCGCTCTGTGCCGGGCGGCCTCAGTGAGGAGGAGAGGGAGGGAGATGAGGGAGTTAGTGTAGAGTTTGCAGTAAGCAGTTATGGGCTAGCAGGCTGGCTCATATGTCATGAGAGATGAGCAGTGCTCTAAGTGGGCCGGTACGTAGCGGTACGCAGTATTTTACTCATTTTACTCCTTGGCGTACCGTGACTTTTTCATGCGTACCGGAGCTCCTCACAAGCTGCCGGTACTCTCCTCTGCCCTCTCGGTATCAGGTTCTCTGGGAGATTCATAACTGCGCAGCGCCAGCGTATTTGCGCCGCGTGGGTTCCCGTAGGGAGCGGAAGCGCTGCGCTATTAATCTCCGCTCGAGCTGAAGCCTGGCTGTTCACATCAGAAGCGCATTTCTCTGCGCTGGTCAACATGTGATTCTGATCCTCTGCTGTTTACTATCCATCTCTTTCTGTATGTCTCTCTGTGTCTGTCTGCTTATGTATGTCTGCCAGGGGCGGGGCCAAAGAGGGGGCGGGGCCAAAGTGGGGGCCGGGGCTGGCACGGGCCATCCCTGGAATCTAAATGCCCCCCCATCAGAGTCTGAATGTGATAGGTCCAATAAGACTCAACAAACATTAATGATGATCTAATGTATTACTGATATACTGTATGAGACCCAGCTGAAATTCTCAATTTTTTTTAATAAGGAATTCAGCATCACTGTTTCTGGCACTGTAAAGCAATATAATCCTAAAAAGGGACAGCAGTGGCAAAAAAATGAATTATAATTTATGAATATTAGTTTATGCTAGATATTCACACGCAAAGTTTATGCCAGAGGGGCAAATTATTCCGTTTTCTTTCCTGAGATTTAAAGGTAAAATTAGAAGTTCAACATAACATGCTGTTGCGGTGTACTTATTATTTTGTTATTTTCATTGTTTTAAAGTCACCAGAATTCAGGAAATAAAGTCTCTGAAACTCACATTTTTCTGGGGGAGGACCCCCAGACCCCCCGCTTTGGTTTTGAAACCCTCCCTATTTTTGAGGTTTGAGGTCTCAAGGTTGGCAAGTATACAAAACAACCACATTTGAAGGTATTTCCTTGAATAGAGCCTTCAACAAAACATGGTGCACACAGCACAAACGGGCGGTGATGGGGCCGGTCTGGGCCAAAATGCCAGGGCCGATTTTTTGTCCCAGTCCAGCCCTGGTTAGTATATATATATATGTGTGTAAATGTGCGTGTATCTGGTGTTCTATCCTTTATTATTATTATGTCCTCCTTGTAAAGCACTTCGTAATAAGTGTTAAATATAAATAACCTTCATTATTATAATAATTATTATTATCAACCACACCAGATGTGTTTAACAGACGAAACCTTCAACATGGGACTAATAAACTACAATCTAGTGTTAAATATTACAATTACACAGAAAGTTGTGACTTTCTACAACAGCTGGTGTTTGCTGTCAAAACTAAGAGCCAATCTTTTTTTTTTTTTTAATTTAAATTTTTATTTCGAAAGCTCAATACAATATAATCACATGTTCAGATGTTTCATTACAGTTCTGCAAACATATCTTACAGTATAAAATAATATAAAAATAAATTGTAAATTGTACAACAAATAAACTGTAAAGAAAGGAAAAAGAGGAATAAACACAAAACCAAATAAAAACCAAATAAACAAACAAAAAAACATTTGGGGGTTCTGCTAAACAATTGGAATAAATTTGAAATGTCTGAACAATTTAATAGTTTTGGTGAATCTAAAATTTTTGAGTTTTAAGTTTTCAATCATGGTCAAATATGTTTTAAAATCAGTATCTTTAAAAATAACAAAGGAGGGTATTCTTTTAAGCCAAATCATTTTATGTGTCTTTTCGCAAGTGTTTGCAGATCACATTTCCTTCTAGACGCCAGCCTGTCCGTGCTGTCAGCGTGATGACGTATTTCCGTTCCTTCCAGCCTGTGCGTGCTGTCAGCGTGATGACGTATTTCCGTTCCTTCCAGCCTGTGCGTGCTGTCAGCGTGATGACGTATTTCCGTTCCTTCCAGCCTGTGTTGGGAGATTCGCTTCCGGTTCAAAGGTTCTCAACGTGGCTCCTTATGTTTGCAGCGTGTGGAGCTGAGAGCAGAGACAGCTCAGTAACAGCCGGTAAGCGATGCTTTATAACGACGGTGCTGTCGAACTGAAGGGAACTGTAACCCGGGAGGGTTCTGGTTCCGGTCCAGCTTTAATCCTCATGTGTCTGTGTGTGTTGTTCTCTACAGGAACACAATGGCTGAGTTCCAGGTGCACCGTGTTCGCTTCTTCGACTACACGCCCGCTGCGATCCGAACTATGGCGTTCAACAGCCGGACTGAGCGGCTGGCTGTGGCCCGGGCTGATGGAGCTCTGGAGCTCTTCAACTTCTCAGACAACTACTTCCAAGAAAAGGTGAGTTAACATCTCAGAGGAAGAACAGGTAACCTTCTGCTTCATTCACACGGTTAAACACATGCAGTCTGCTGTAGTCTGGTACATATATGCTGTATTAAAGAGTCCTCCTTAGTGCTAAAATCTCAACTCACATTCTCCTTTTCCATGCACCCGTATTTTCTTTTACACTGATTTGTGTTCAAGGTTCTTTATTTGTCACAATATGTCGATTCCAGCCAAGTATTCATTGATGAAAATCTTTGGTCTCAGGTTCCTTTAACAATGCTTATTAAATATGTATTTATATAAAATGGGAAATCACACAGTTAAAAGCAAGATGATAATCTAAGGCATTAAATAGTGCAGTTAAAATAAATATAACCATAAGTAAATTGTAATTTTTGTTGATGACAGTAATCCAGATGGGTAAACAGGATGTAGTATGTATATGCACGATGAGATGTGTACATACAATATAAATCCTACACACTGTGCACACCGTATATGGTAACACTTTATAATAACCGTCATTTAACCGATAAATCACACCCCCAAACACCCTCTATCCCACTATGTGCAATAAATAAGTGCAATTAAAAAGTGCAATACTTCAATACATACCTCTGTGCAATATAAAAAATCTAAAATGCCTGTGCAATACTTGTATATATTTACCATACACCATATTTCCTTTATTATTATACTGTATATTATTGTAAATGCACTATTATTTTTACTTTATTTTATTATGTTATTCTTTTTGCTTCCCAGCAAAAAGTATTTCACACGATTGTACCTGTATAACCGGTGTGACAATAAACATCTTGAATCTTGAATTTGTAAATTTTAAATTGATACTTAAACTCAGTTAATAGTTAGTAGTATCTGTTATTTTATCATTAGTTTGTATAATATGAAATAATTAGTTTATAAATTATATATTGTATCATAGCTGATAGCAATTACATTCTGATTACATTAGTAAAGTATCTATTATCAGTTTATTGTTGCACACATTGTAACATTTGATATACTATATTAAGTAGTTGTTAATAAATTACCAAATGATTTGTAAACCTTTTAAGAAATAATTTGTAAAACGTCTATAAACGTTACATAGATAGATGGAGCAGAAACTAGTTATTAAACTAACTATCTAAATAATGTTTATATATGCTTTACAAAGTATTTATTAACCATTTAACAAGATGTTATAATCATCAGTTGTAACTTTGTAATAGCCATCTAAATAATGTTTATAGATGGTTTACAAACCGATTATTAACCATAAACAAAATAATGTTACAAATGTTACAAATACCTGTCTAAGTGTTTATAGATGTTTTACAAACAATTCCTTAAAGGTTTACAAATAATCATTAATGGTCCCATATTGTAAAAAGTGACATTTTCATGTCTTTTATATTATGAAGCAGGTTTAAGTTCCATATAAATACTGTGAAAGTATTGAAACACTTAATCCACAGAAAAACACACACAGCCCGTATTCAGAAACTGAGCTTTTGAAACAAGCCGTCAGGATTTCTGTCCATTTGTGATGTCACAAATATACAATAATTAGACCATTTCACAGTTTTAAACGTAAGCATACTAAACCTGTCCCAGTTTATTTCCTGTTGCAGTGGATGTGAGTGACATCAGCTGACGGGAAGTAAACATGGACCCAAGCTGTTGCCTAGCAACGCAATTATGTTGCAATTCCATTAAATGCACTAAAACAGCGTTTCAGACAGGAGGGTGAATACAGGCATATTCAAGCAGACAGCATGAGGAAAATAAAGTTTTTTTTAAACATTAAAGTATGTAAACATGTTCTAGTAGAAACCCAGAATACAAGTATGAATCTGAAAATGAGCAGGATATGTCCCCTTTAACAAATGCTTATATATATATACAGTATGTGCAACAATAAACTGTTAAAATAACATAAATCATCATTTCATTGTTTAACAGTAAAATAACTGTTAACTAAGTTTAATAAACTATCAGTTTACCATTTATAAATGATGGCTATTATAAAGATTCTGATGGACAAAGAAGCACTGAACTAAAGTTGTGTGTGTGTGTTTGAGGCTAGAAGGCAGCTGGAGGTCAGATGTGCAGGTATAACCTCCACACCTGTTTTGATTGTGATGCACAGGTCATCCCAGGACAGGACGGCCGGGCTGTGGAGGCTCTGTGTTGGGTGGGCCAGCGTCTGTTCAGTGCAGGTTTGAATGGAGAGATCACGGAGTATGACCTGCAGAACCTGAGGCCCAGGTACACGGTGGAAGCCTACGGAGGACCAATCTGGACCATCAGTGGCAACAGCCAGGGAACGCTGCTAGCGGTCAGTCAAGACCTTGTGGATGTTAGATTCACTCTTCTAGCCTGATGCTGAAATTCTTTGAACTAATTAAGTTAAGCTTTGATTAGATAGATAGTAACTTTATTGATCCCGAGGGAAATTCAAAATACAAATTCAAATTCAAAATTCAAATTCAAATTATTAACCGAATGGATGTTTTCCTTGTCAGGTCGGTTGTGAGGACGGGACAGTGAAGATGTTTGAAATACTGGAGGAGAGGATTCAGTTTCAAAGAAACCTCGACAGGCAAAAAGGTGAGAGAACAAGCTGATTCAGAGGTATTTTCTGCTTTTCAACTGGCAGTTATATTCATAAATACATATTCACCTACATAATCAGCGGCAAATGAGTGAACACGCACAAACATTTTGATGTAGAAACTAGAAATAAGATTTGCTCGTGCTCCACGGATCAATGTGATTCATAGGGGACGAGTAACGTTGGACTTTGTGACATTCAGTGTTTCGTTTTGTCCTCTGGGATCTTCTAGGTCGTATTATATCTCTCTCCTGGCATCCCTCTGCTGCACTGATCGCTGCTGGCATGATGGACATGATCAGAATCTTTGATGCTGAGACGGGTGAGTCGATGCAACTCCTTCCTGAAGTTATTAGCATCAGTTATAACACGGCTGTGGTTGAGTACTCGATTCTGATTGGTCAATCACGGCTGTCTGTAACGTTCTCACAGGCCGAGCCACACACAGACTGCTGGTGGAGAGAGGCGTCGGAGCATCCAAGAGCAAAGAGGTGGTGGTTTGGAGCGTCGCCTTCCTGTCCGACCGCACCATCGTTAGCGGTGACTCTGCAGGAAAGGTCCAGATCTGGGACGGACTCACGGGAACTCTGGTCAGATCCCACCTGGTCACCAAGTGGGACGTTCTAGCTCTGTCTGTTTCACAGGTAAGCGTGTGACCAAGAATTATTACACGACTTCCGGGCTGGTTGTAGGTACCCCCCCCCCCCCCCAGAGAATCGGTGATGTTAAACTTCCCACATGTTTAACAGGACGAGAGCAGTCTGGTAGCCGGGACATCAGAGGGCACCGTCGTCCAGTTTCAGTACCTCTCCTCCACTGTCGACCGGCAGGATAAGGAATGGGTCCGAACTAGGACATTTAAAAACCACTCGCATGATGTGCGGGCACTCGCCCACACGGAAACCGCCGTGGTCTCCGGAGGTCAGTGTTAAATCTGCTGCTTGATCTATATATTTTATCTCAACAGTATCGGGATGAAGTTACAAGTTCATCAATCAAAGTAGGGAGGAAACAAAGCGAGTGAGCCTTCAGATCGTAAGAGATCACATCCCCGGACAGCAGACCCATCAGGTCCACACTGAAATATCTCAACTATCGGATGTGTACAGACACTCATCTCCCCCTCAGGATAATGATAATAAATAAGGTGGGATCTGCTGCGATTTCGGCAACCCACTGTGTCATCACCATTCATATCTATACAAACACTGAGTTTATGATTATAGTACTTAGATCTTTTACTTAAAGAGGAACAACGGCCATTTTTACGTATTATTCTGGAGGCTATATAGAAAAAATACTGCAACTTCCTCATTGACGCACATATTGCGAGGGCTCGCCAGGAAACCACGAGGTGGCAGCGTCATCACAGTAAACAGTAACTGTCTGTCGGTGGCGATATGAATCGAGTGTAGAATTTCAACATTTGCAATATAAATAAACATGCCGTCACTTTCTGAATCTATTTTATGTAAGTTTATGTCCTCCAGTTGCACTCACAAAATCAACCTGTTGATAGCGCCACTGCAAACCCGCATCAACCCGGTGTTGGTGTTGACGACGAGGGGGGGGGGGGGATTAAAGGAAGTAATTTGAATCAATGATTTTTAGTGATCAAGTTACTCAAAGGAATCCTTTCTGCCCTACTTTGATTTAAATATCTGCAAAACTACTGACATTCCCATCAGCCTCAGCTGTACTCTGTGTGTTAGTGCTAATTAGCCAACATTAGCATGCTATCACGCTAAGCTAACATGGTGAACTTGGTAAACACCTACTAAACATCAGCATGTAGGCAATGTCATTGTGAACATATTGCCATTTATTAGCATTACCATTTAGCATTTAGTACATCCTCACAGAGCAGCTAGCACGGCTGCAGACTCTCATAACACGTTCAGACTACACAATGTTTTTGTTTGCTGAAATGGTCGCTGTGTAAGATTAGATGACATTTTTGCTACTCTTTTTTTTTTTGCTACATTTTCGACACCCTACGTCCGTTGGGTGTCGCTGATAAAGTGTGAACCTGACATTAGTCTTGTTTACATTCTAAACCTGTTATTGATGACATTAATAGTGATATCCAATGTTTAAAGTTAACGTGATAATTACACATTAACGCAAGTTAGTTTTCAGGTTGTATCAGCTCAGTATTAAAGCTAAAGTGAAGATACTG
This sequence comes from Sebastolobus alascanus, assembly GCA_916701645.2. Taxonomy (NCBI): domain Eukaryota; kingdom Metazoa; phylum Chordata; class Actinopteri; order Perciformes; family Sebastidae; genus Sebastolobus; species Sebastolobus alascanus. The sequence continues at coordinate 464,212 of CAKAOJ020000426.1, read as the reverse complement.
GTATCGTATGAAACTACAAAACCTGATGAATCCATCGGTACCAACCAGGTCAGACTAGCTTGTAGTGAAGGAGGTTAAATAACGCTCCAATCTTACTCTAAATCTTGGTGAGGAAAAACTGTCATGGCTGTTTTTCTTGACCTCTGACCTCCAGATCAGTGAATGTAAATGGGTTCTATGGGTACCCACGAGTCTCCCCTTTACAGACATGCCCACTTTATGATAATCACATGCAGTTTGGGGCAAGTCATAGTGAAGTCAGCACACTGACACACTGACAGCTGTTGTTGCCTGTTGGGCTGCAGTTTGCCATGTTATGATCTGAGCATATTGTTTTATCCTTAATGCAGAACCTGTGAGGGTTTCTGGACAATATCTGTCATTTTTTTGTGTTGTTAACTGATTTACATTAATAAATATATACAAACATTTACATAAAGCAGCATATTTGTCCACTCCCATGTTGATAAGAGGATTAAATACTTGACTAATCTCCCTTTAAGGTTAATTTAGAACAGATAAAAAAATGTGTGATTAGTTTGTGATTAATCGCGATTAAATATTTGAATCGATTGACAGCCCTACCAATATTATTTTAATGCAAAGGCATAGCCAAGGCTGTGTTTAGACACTGTGTAGAAAATCATGTCCTACAGCAACAAAAAGTTGAACGTGACTCAATCCGATGTCGTGCATCAACACATGAACTAATCCGATATGTGCAAGTGTCTGTTTTAGCAGTGTCCAAATCATAAGAAGATTTACTGTGCGATGAATTAAACAGTCTAAAAACTAATATTCCATCTTAAATAGGAACTGGTAATGTGACAAGAAGATGGTGATGATGTTTTGATGTTTGTAATCCTGTCAGGTATGGACACCCAGCTGGTAGTGCGACCTCTGTTGGACAAGGTGGAGAAGAACACCCAGGAGTCAGCACTGCGCAAAATGGCTTTCCCACATGTCAGTACATACTATATATTTAGTAGAAAAATAAATCTCTCACCACCTCTCACAATTTTTTGCTACTGGTTGATAGATCACAAAATAAAGTAGAAGAAGATATTCCAAAATATCCATGCATTAATCAGCACAATACTGATATTTCTGTTTTTTTTTCTTCGTAAAATGCTGTTTTGGCTTTGTTATTATGGGGTACTGATTTTAGCACAAGGCTTCAGCATAACAACATGTGAATACTTTCTGACTGCACTGCATAAGAGATGGATAGATCATGACTGTTCCCATGGTGACCTGCTTTCCTCCGTCTGTCTTCCATGTAGAGAAGCCTGGTTTGTTGTGCAAAGAAAGCAGGACTGCTGCTCTTCCAGTTCCCCGATCATTTAGAGCTGTGGAGACTAGGGGAGAGCGATGGACATGGTGAGTAAAACACACACACACACATCCATTAATGCATTTTATTACACGGCTGTGTTGAATACTCAATTCTGATTGGTCAATCACGGCGTTCTGCGGTCTGTAATTTCTGTAAAGCAGACCGTTGCTATGTAAAGCAGACCGTTGCTATGTAAAGCAGACCGTTGCTATGTATAGCAGACCGTTGCTATGTAAAGCAGACCGTTGCTATGTAAAGCAGACCGTTGCTATGTAAAGCAGACCGTTGCTATGTAAAGCAGACCGTTGCTACGTAAAGCAGACCGTTGCTATGTAAAGCAGACCGTTGCTACGTAAAGCAGACCGTTGCTATGTATAGCAGACCGTTGCTACGTATAGCAGACCGTTGCTACGTAGAGCAGACCGTTGCTACGTATAACAGACCGTTGCTATGTATAGCAGACCGTTGCTACGTATAGCAGACCGTTGCTGCGTATAGCAGACCGTTGCTACGTATAGCAGACCGTTGCTACGTAGAGCAGACCGTTGCTACGTAGAGCAGACCGTTGATACGTATAGCAGACCGTTGCTACGTATAGCAGACCGTTGCTACGTATAGCAGACCGTTGCTACGTATAACAGACCGTTGCTACGTATAGCAGACCGTTGCTACGTAGAGCAGACCGTTGCTACGTATAGCAGACCGTTGCTACGTATAGCAGACCGTTGCTACGTATAGCAGACCGTTGCTACGTATAGCAGACCGTTGCTGCGTATAGCAGACCGTTGCTGCGTATAGCAGACCGTTGCTACGTATAGCAGACCGTTGCTATGTATAGCAGACCGTTGCTATGTATAGCAGACCGTTGCTATGTATAGCAGACCGTTGCTATGTATAGCAGACTGTTGCTTTGTATAGCAGACCGTTGCTACGTATAACAGACCGTTGCTACGTATAGCAGACCGTTGCTACGTAGAGCAGACCGTTGCTATGGGCGCAGCTCTGATGTCGGACTCTGGAGGACCATTTGTGTGTCAAAATATTGATTTCTTCAGTATGTAGCTGTGTAATAAGCGGGATCCCAACAGTTCGATGCTGCACTCCTCCGCTTCTCCTTCTGTTGGGGATTCTTTCACAACAATGACCGGTTCGCTGTATATTATCACTTACATAATGCAAGAAATGTCTAGCAGTCAAAGTGATGGCAGAAACTAAAGGAGATGTAATTAACAGGAAAACCAACAGTGAAGATTAGAGTTTCTCTGAAGAGTTGTTATAGTGTAGTAATTGTTTGTTCTGTGTGTGATAACAGGAAAGCCTGGTGACAGTCTACCTGTGAAGAGGAAACCAGAGAAACTGATCCAGCTGAAGAGGAAGGTGTGTTCTGTATCTTTGTTTCACATTCAGAGAGAAACTGAGAAACCTCAGTGGAAGCTTAACTCTGCTGTAACTATCTTTGTTAGACGGTTAAAAACGGTCAAAAAGTTCGACCTTTTTCAGTGATAACATGTCAGTATTGTGACCATGGTCTTTTTAAACAATTAATTATTAAACAATTATGGCCATGTAAAATAAAGGCATTTTAATTTTTGATCAAACACTACAGTGTGCCGTGGATTATTTTGGAGGGAGACTTGCATTTTGTACTTTTTTGAGACCATAATCCACCCATGCAATGAGCCCTTCACAAGACTGAATGAGCCCATATACTGTATAATTACATACTGGAGGGGTTTATTATAATAGTATTGATAGTTTTGTGGTTGACATGTTTAGTCAACATTGTGTATGCACTAATATCCAAGACTTTTTCCCCATGAAGTGTGTTTGTTGCATTTTTTTATGAGATGCTAAATCTTGTTCCAGATGTTGAAGGCAAGATAAACTAATTTGTGAAAGCATGTTGATGCTACCAGTCTTAAACTAGCAGTCACATTTGCTGTGGAACCTATTTGATCACATGTTACTTATAGTAGTGAGTAGTGCTGGACAAGACAAACTAATCCACTTTCTCACACTCCTGACTTGGTGTGGTCAGGCTGCTTTACAGCATTACAACAACAACAACAACCTCTTCTCTAGTCTTGTTGTTCAAAGTTAGACAGACAGCTCTCCAGCAGGTTGACCTCACTACCTCCGGCTGTTCTGTGCCTGTTTATTTAGTCTTTGAGTTGGAGGATATTGAAACAGGAAGCTGACTGTGTGTGCTGACCTCTGCAGGGAGAGGATCACATCTGCTGCAGTGCTTTGTCTCCATGCGGAGGCTGGCTGGCATACTCTACCGTCACCAGCTTCCGTCTTTACAGATTACAGAACAACAACATCAGCATCGCCAAGGTGGGCTCATCAACACTGACACTGCTGCTCTTCTTAGTCATTGTTCTCACATCAACATAGTGACATGTGTGTATGTAGGTAATGAGGACCACGATGAAGCTCACCCTCTCCGTCTCCTTCCTCTTCCTCCCTCTAGGTGTCCAAACTACCTAAGGAGCATCGCTCGGCCCACCAGCTCTGCTTCTCCTCTGACTCCTCCAAACTCTTCGCCTCCTCCAGCCATTCTTCAGTCACTGTTGTTGGCCTCAACCAGCCGGAGTGCAAATACCTTCATACCCTCAAACCCAAGTCAGGTGAGTCCAGTCCGGTCCAGTCTCCTCTCCACAGAGGCAGAGTCAAGAAATGTGATCATTTTTGTGGAAACCACGGTCGCTTTACAGTAGCAGAATGTATCTGCAACTTATTTTTGTGGCTGTCAGTTGATTCAAATAGTTAATCGTGATTTATCGCAAATTAATCTCACATTTTTATCTGTTCTAAATGAATTTTAAAGGAAAACCAGAAACCCTCACAGGTTCTGCATTTAGCATAAAACAATATGCTCAGATCATAACATGGCAAACTGCAGCCCAACAGGCAACAACAGCTGTCAGTGTGTCAGTGTGCTGACTTGACTATGACTTGCCCCAAACTGCATGTGATTATCATAAAGTGGGCATGTCTGTAAAGGGGAAACTCGTGGGTACCCATAGAACCCATTTACATTCACTGATCTGGAGGTCAGAAGTGACCAAAATGTCCAAAAAATTAAAAAAAAAAAAAAGAAGTTCGATAATGTCAAAAAATGTACAATAAAAAATGTAAAAATGTCCAAAAAATGTAAAAAAAAAAAAAAAATTGAAAAATGTAAGTAGAAAAAAAATTGAAAAATGTCTGAAAAATGTTTTAAAAAAAAAAATTGAATTAAGTCGAATTTTATTTTTTTTTTTTAATGTCCGAAAAATATAAAAAGAATTATATATATATAAAAAAAAATTGAATAATGTCGAAACAATTTTTTAAAAATATCTGTAAAATGTAAAACAAAAAATTAAAAACAAAAAAGTTCCAAAAATGTCCAAAAATCAAAAAAAAAAAAAAAATCTGAAATCTGTCCATAAAATTAAAAAAAAAAAAAAAAATTGGAAATATGTCCCAAAAAAAGTCTGAAAATTGTGCAAAAAATGTAAAAAAATAATTAAAAAAAGTTTGAATAATGTCAAACTTTTTTTTTTTTTTTAAATGTCGGAAAATGTAAAAAAAAAAAAATTAAGGCCCCAAAAATGTCTGAAAAATGTATAAAAAAAAAAAGAAATGTCAAGAAAAATATTGTCCAGAAACCCTCACAGGTTCTGCATTTAGCATAAAACAATATGCTCAGATCATAACATGGCAAACTGCAGCCCAACAGGCAACAACAGCTGTCAGTGTGTCAGTGTGCTGACTTGACTATGACTTGCCCCAAACTGCATGTGATTATCATAAAGTGGGCATGTCTGTAAAGGGGAGACTCGTGGGTACCCATAGAACCCATTTACATTCACTGATCTGGAGGTCAGAGGTGTCCAAAATGTTCAAAAAATGTAAAAAAAAATTGAAAAATGTAAGTAGAAAAAATTTGAATAATGTCGAAAAAAAATGGAAAATGTCCGAAAAATGTTTTAAAAAAAAAATTGAATAATGTCGAATTTTTTTTTTTTTTAAGGTCCGAAAAATATAAAAAGAATTATATATTAAAAAAAAATTGAATAATGTCGAAACAATTTTTTAAAAATATCCGTAAAGTGTAAAACAAAAATTTAAAAAAAAAAACGTTCCAAAAATGTCCCCAAAAAAGTCTGACAAATGTCAAAAAATGTAAAAAAAAAAAAAAAAAGTCTGAAATCTGTCCGAAAAATTAAAAAAAAATGAATAAAAAAGAAGTTTGAATAATGTCGAACATTTTTTTTTTTTTTAAATGTCGGAAAATGTAAAAAAAAAAAAAAAGTCCCAAAAAATGTCCGAAAAATGTAAAAAAAAAAAATGTAAAAATGTAAGTAGAAAATTTTTTGAATAATGTCAAAAAAAAATTGAAAAATGTACGAAAAATGTAAAAAAAAAATTGTCGAATTTTTTTTTTTTTTAAATGTCCGAAAAATAGAAAAAGAATTATATATTAAAAAAAATTGAATAATATCGAAACAATTTTTTAAAATCATCCGTAAAATGTAAAATAAAAAATAAAAAAGTTCCAAAAATGTCCCAAAAAAAGTCTGACAAATGTCAAAAAATGTAAAAAAAAATTAAAAAAAAGTCTGTAAACTGTCCAAAAAATAAAAAAAAATTGGAAAAATTTAAAAAAAAAAAAAAGTCTGAAAAATGTAAAGAAAATAATAAAAAAAAGTTTGAATAATGTCAGATTTTTTTTTTTTTTTTTTAAATGTCGGAAAATGTAAAAAAAAAAAAAAAGTCCCAAAAAAGTCCCAAAAATATCTGAAAAATTAAAAAAAAAAAGAAATGTCAAGAAAATTATTGTCCAGAAACCCTCACAGGTTCTGCATTTAGCATTAAACAATATGCTCAGATCATAACATGGCAAACTGCAGCCCAACAGGCAACAACAGCTGTCAGTGTGTCAGTGTGCTGACTTCACTATGACTTGCCCCAAACTGCATGTGATTGCGTGTGCGTTTTTGGAGCGTTATTTATCCTCCTTTGTGACATGTATGACATGTTCTGGTTGGTACCGATGGATTCATCAGGTTCTCTTGTTTCAGATGATACCAGTATCTTCGCTCTAGCTTTAAAACTGAGCCGCTACAACCTCCGAAAAATCCATTGCGTTTATGCGTTAAAGAAATTAGTGGCGTTAAAATGAATTTGCATTAACACGTTATAATGGCGTTGACTTTGACAGACCTACTTAAAGTTTAAAAAGTTCCACCACTTAACGTAGCATCCTGCAGCGTTGTAGTTTTCAGTGTCTAACCAGTCTTTGTGTGTGACGTCCAGGCTCCAGACAGCCGGTCCACCTGCTGTCTGCAAGCGAGGATGGCAAATGGCTCGCTACAGCAAACACACACTGTGAGATCCACGTCTACAACATGGACACGCTGAAGGTGAGTTTGAAGTCTGATGCTATTTGTTGATTAAAGCCAAAGCAGCAAGAGTAAACTCCCAACGTCTCTGTGTGTTTGCAGCTTCATTGTACAGTTCCAGTGTACAGCTCGTGTCCCACTGCCATAGCCATCCACCCAACAACCAGCAACCTCGTTGTGGTCCATGCTGACCAGCAGGTAAACACAGCATCAGCTTTAGTTAGACTCTACTGGGAATCATGCTTACCACGATAAAAGACAGGTTCAACATCGAGTTTGGATACGCTCTACAGGTCTCGTTACAGTGTGTGTTTGCTGTTGTGTGTGTGTGTTGCAGATCTTTGAGTACTCTCTGGTGCAGAAGGAGTACACCGAGTGGAGTCGGAAGCTGCAGAAACAAGGACTGCACTCTCTGTGGCTGGAGAGAGACACGCCCGTCACCCACGTCACCTTCAATCCAAAGAATCCAGCTCACATCATTCTGCACGACATGTTCATGTTCTGCATCATTGACCAGAGTCTGGTACGTTAAACTGACACCTGTTGTAATAGATGAGTCCTGATGAACGTTGAAATAATGATCTCAAACTGATGACATGTCTTTGTTGTATTTTATTCTTGCAAGAAGAGGCACTGGTTATACAGAGTCACAGCGAGTCTGCAGAAGAGTGCGCTCCAGGAGAAAGTTACAATATCATATATAGAAAACTACAACGGGGAGCTATGGGAAAAGGAATTGTTTTAACACAGATAAGGAGTTGTTTTTACACAGTGTCCCGGTGAAAGTCAACACTCAGTACTTTCCCACTACATGAGACAAAGAGTACACATTAGACAGAGTAGACAGTAACTTTCCACTGTTGCATAAAGAGACATCGCTACCTACATAGTCATTTTCCATTACACTGTCTGCCGTGTAGACACAAAACGAGTGCTGACGAGAGAGAGAGGCGAAGTCCCGCCCCTTCCTGTGGAGCACCACGGGACTTTATTTTGGAAAAAAAATATGAACCGTTGTCAACGGAGAGAGATAAATAATTGTTTTGATCCCGTTTAAATTGCTCCATGAATCACACAGATGATGTTTGTCAATTTTAAAAGATAATTTTGCAAGTCAAGAAAGTCTTAGTTTGTCGTAAAACCGTTCGTAATACGTCATTAGAAAGACGACACACTAAGATGTCTGTGTGTTTCCTGCTGGGATGAACTCACACCACCAACGGGTCTGATCCTTCTTTCTCTTCCTGGCTGTGTTCATTTGAGCAGCTATTTTAGATTTAGTCTTAAGACGAAAATGCTTCTTAGGTTTAGTTTTAGTCGACGACAACTCAAAACATTTTAGTCGCCCGAAAGTCACTTTTTAGTGAAAATTGTTTCTCTCTTAATTTTTTCAGCTATTTTTTTTAATTTAATATTAGTCCTGTTTAGTCATCAGATGATATTGAACATTTCTGTCATTATCTTATTATTATCTGATGAAAAACACAGCTTGAACATTGTGGAGCAAAGCTAAGTTAAGTTAGCTAGCTAGTGTTGGTGACGTATATTGTGCGAGACGAGAGATGTAGTTCACTGAGCGGTTTCACACTAAACTAAATGATACTACGACAAACTGAGACTTCCTGGACCTGCAGAATTATCTTTTAAATTGAGAAAAATCATCTGTGTAATTCAAACAGGATCAAAATAGTATTTGTCTCTCTCCGTTGACTATCGTTCATATTTTTTCCGAAATAAAGTCCCATGGGATCCACCGAAAGGACTCTCTATTGCTTTATCGGTGCCATGCCTGTTTCAGTTTTCTTCCTCTCAGTGAAAGAAGGATGGTGACGGGGGGGGGGTTAAATGATTCTCATGCTATATTTTTGTGTCTCTGTTTCCACATGCAGCCCCTCCCTGAAGCAAAGACTCTGCTCTACAATCAGATGACACTGAGGAGTCTTCCTGAGCCAGAGAGGATCAAACACAGCCACGCCTTTAAGATATGCAAGACTTTCCAGGTACTTTCACTGCTGCGCTCTGCTTCTTAAAAACAGCACATGGGGGAGTGTGAGTGAGGTACTGGTGAGTGATGAACCACAAAGTCTCGGTCTGAGTAACAGATGAATGCCTTTAAAGCCTTATCAGATTTCAAAACACTGCACAACGGCTTGAATTACTCACAACACAATTTACCACCATCATGGCGTCAACTATTTTATCTTTCATCATAACAATTGCAAGGTAAACATTGGAAATGCGTCATTCACGTTGCAAAGTAATCTGCCAGTAATGTGCGCTTGCATGTGTTTGATTGGCCACCTGCAATACAGGTGTCAGGGACCACAGTACTCACTTTTACTCATTTCATTATTATCCTAAGTTTTAGTGTAGATTTCCCTTTGTGATCTAAATATTAGGGCTGTCAAAGTTAACGTGATAGCAATGCATTAACGCAAATTCGTTTTACAGCCACTAATTTCTTTAACGCATTAACACAATTTGCGATTTTTACTGCGTTCACTGGAGACAGTGAACGCAGCACCGTGGCTGCTACAGTAACTCTCCTGTGGGTGAACTGGAGACAGTGAACGCAGCACCGTGGCTGCTACAGTAACTCTCCTGACGGTGAACTGGAGACAGTGAACGCAGCACCGTGGCTGCTAAAGTAACTCTCCTGACGGTGAACTGGAGACAGTGAACGCAGCACCGTGGCTGCTACAGTAACTCTCCTGACGGTGAACTGGAGACAGTGAACGCAGCACCGTGGCTGCTACAGTAACTCTCCTGACGGTGAACTGCAGACAGTGAACGCAGCACCGTGGCTGCTACAGTAACTCTCCCTGACGGTGAACTGGAGACAGTGAACGCAGCACCGTGGCTGCTACAGTAACTCTCCTGACGGTGAACTGGAGACAGTGAACGCAGCACCGTGGCTGCTACAGTAACTCTCCTGACGGTGAACTGGAGACAGTGAACGCAGCACCGTGGCTGCTACAGTAACTCTCCTGACGGTGAACTGGAGACAGTGAACGCAGCACCGTGGCTGCTACAGTAACTCTCCTGACGGTGAACTGGAGACAGTGAACGCAGCACCGTGGCTGCTACAGTAACTCTCCTGATGGTGAACTGGAGACAGTGAACGCAGCATCGTGGCTGCTACAGTAACTCTCCTGACGGTGAACTGGAGACAGTGAACGCAGCACCGTGGCTGCTACAGTAACTCTCCTGATGGTGAACTGGAGACAGTGAACGCAGCACCGTGGCTGCTACAGTAACTCTCCTGATGGTGAACTGGGGACTCAGTTGTCTGTTGTGCTCATACACTGCAGCTGGAGCTCCGCTGCATGCGAGGCACAAATCTTGTCGTTTAACGGTTAATAATCGGTTAACGAGGGTCGGTTATCGGTTAATGTTTTTTTTCAAAATTAGCATCCCTAGCCAGAGCATTTGATTTAATGTTTGCTGTCGGGATGTAATGAGAATTTCGACAAAACAAATAAAAATATTTGTGAAGAACACTACCAACCCTAGCTTTAACTAAACTGATGATTATTTTTTTATTTAATTTTTCCATTAATCTGTTCTCCTGATATTCTGTCCCCCAGCACCTCCTGTGTGTGAGTCTCCTGGAGGACCATTCTCTGGTGGTGGTGGAGCGCCCCCTGCTGGACATCATGTCTCAGCTGCCTCCACCTGTCCGGCAGAAGAAGTTTGCTACATAAAGGAAGTGAATGTGTCTCAGCCCAGATGTTCATGGAGCGTTAATCCCACATCTGAAATCATTTTCAACTAGTGTTCATGTTTCACCACTTTGTAAAAAAATGCTTTGATAAAGTAATAAATAGAACAATTTACTGTTATTGTTTTTTGACTGAGAAGTGTATTGAATTTATTTAATAGAATTACTTATTTATATTTTTCTTCTTCATATATATATCTATATATAGATATATATAGATATATATATATATATATAGATATATAGATACATACATACATATATATATATATGTATGTATGTATATATATATATGTATGTATATATATATATATATATGTATGTATATATATGTATGTATATATATATATGTATGTATATATATGTATGTATGTATATATATATATGTATGTATATATATGTATATATGTATGTATATATGTATGTATGTATATGTATGTATGTATATATGTATGTATATATATGTATGTATATATATGTATGTATGTATATATATATGTATATATGTATGTATGTATATATATATGTATGTATGTATATATATGTATATATATATATGTGTATATGTATATATGTGTATGTATATATATATATGTGTATATATATATATATACACATACATACATATACATACATATATATATATATATATATGTACATATAAATACATATACATACATGTGTGTATATATACATATATATATATATTGCATCATCCCGTATCCGGGATATTTTAACTTCACTTCTGCACGGTGGAAGGAAGATAATCTAAGAACTCTAAGATTGAAACAATGAGTGATATTCAACTGAAATAGGTTTAGTAAATTCAGGTGAATTATTTAAATAAGATTGCATACCATGCACTATTTGCTGAAATCTGTCCATTAAATCTGCTTAATCTCACATCACTCATGGTATAACCATATGCACTCATAATAATAATTATATAATGTTTAAGTGTAGAAACATGGTTGAGCACAATGTAGAACAAAATAACATCAGCAACAACACATACAGTATAAATGACACTTATGTACTTGAATCTATTGCCCCGTGTATGCTAGGAGGGTCAAATTGCGAGATCTGATCTGAGATCTGCAAAAACTTAAAAAAACTCTCACGAGACTTGCTGCCCGACAACCTATCCTAACCTTAACTATTGGAGGTCAATGCCTGACCTTAACAATCAGTCATATGCTGCCTTTATTTCAGCATATGAGTGCACTGGATCCCTGTCCCTGCATCCCAGTTGACTTTGTTAG
>CAKAOJ020000426.1:227500-447500 GCA_916701645.2 Sebastolobus alascanus | reverse complement strand
CAAACTGTACGGTCGGATCGTTAGCCGCGACCTGAGTCATCACACTTTACGGTCGGATCGTCAGCCGCGACCTGAGTGATCACACTGTACGGCCGGATCGTCAGCCGCGACCTGAGTGATCACACTGTACGGTCGGATCGTCAGCCGCGACCTGAGTGATCACACTGTACGGTCCAATCGTCAGCCGCGACCTGAGTGATCACACTGTACGGTCAGATCATCAGCCGCGACCTGAGAGTTCACACTGTACGGTCTGATCGTCAGCCGCGACCTGAGTGATCAAACTGTACGGTCGGATCGTCAGCCGCGACCTGAGTGATCAAACTGTACGGTCGGATCGTTAGCCGCGACCTGAGTCATCACACTTTACGGTCGGATCGTCAGCCGCGACCTGAGTGATCACACTGTACGGCCGGATCGTCAGCCGCGACCTGAGTGATCACACTGTACGGTCGGATCGTCAGCCGCGACCTGAGTGATCACACTGTACGGTCCGATCGTCAGCCGCGACCTGAGTGATCACACTGTACGGTCAGATCATCAGCCGCGACCTGAGAGTTCACACTGTACGGTCTGATCGTCAGCCGCGACCTGAGTGATCAAACTGTACGGTCGGATCGTCAGCCGCGACCTGAGTGATCAAACTGTACGGTCGGATCGTTAGCCGCGACCTGAGTCATCACACTTTACGGTCGGATCGTCAGCCGCGACCTGAGTGATCACACTGTACGGCCGGATCGTCAGCCGCGACCTGAGTGATCACACTGTACGGTCGGATCGTCAGCCGCGACCTGAGTGATCAAACTGTACGGTCGGATCGTCAGCCGCGACCTGAGTAATCAAACTGTATGAGGCTTGACCCTTTGTAGGTGAGGAGGATGATTTAAATTCAAATTTAAAGAACAAAAATGATGAGTGGATGCAGATGCTTCCATGCAGGTTATGAGATATCACTGATTGGGTTGAGTATGAAAATGATGTGAATCACGTGCTCTGGCCTTCACAGTCACCAGATCTCAACCCTGCTGATGGGGTTTTTTTTTTTTTGGAGTGACATGTTAGACAGCTATCTCCACCAGCATCATTAAAACACCGAGTGAGGTTTTGGAAGAATTGTGGAACTCCCGTTGACCCTGCAGCCTCCACTCACTGTGCTTTTGGAAAGTACTCGGTCACAAGTTCAGCACATGGCCAGAGACCGACCAGTACATCAGGTTTCTGTTTGTCAGACGTGTTTGACTTGTCCAGCGTCCCGGTAAGCCATGAGATGCTGGGTTTCCACCAAAAGTTCCAGGGAATTTTTAGTTCCTAGAACTATTTTGAAGGAACAAAAGGTTCCTTCAGCCCAGTGTCGTCTGCCTTTCCACCGCTGTCTTAAAACCTGAAGAATAGGCAGATGAGAGTGCTGACGTATGAAAAAGCAACATGACATGAAACTGTGAGTGTCTGTCTCATCTGTTGAGTGTTTGATGGTTATTTATTTGTGCTTTATACCAGAAGTCTTCAACAGGGGGTCCGCGACCCCTAGAGGGACCGCGGAGGTACTGCAGGGGGGTCGCGAAATTTTTTCTTATTATTATTTTTTTGAATTATTATTATTTATTATTAATTTTTCCCCCCACAAATTTAGATGTCTTTAAATACACATTAACATGAATCCAACATATTGTAGCGAACAGATAACTGGAGGCAGAAGACGTTATCTTTCAGTCAGCAATGCACACATTCATACCTCTCGCCCTCACGGTCTCTCTCTCTCTCTCTCTCTCTCTCTCTCTCTCTCTCTCTCTCTCTCTCTCTCTCTGGCTCTTTCTTTAATGAGTCGGGAGGCCGACTGCAGAGCCTGACTTTACTTTCAAAGTTATCAAACAAAGAGAAATGTTCACCCCTTGTCCTCAAATGGTCCTAAATCGATACCAGAGGACTTCCTTGTTTATGAATGAAGCGGTACACGAGATGAAGAAGGAGATGTGTGTGTGTGTGTTTGACCAATCAGCGACGGTCATCCCTGCTTTTTGGGAACTTAACTTAGACCCTGGTTCCTGCGGTGGAAACACAATGAGTTCCTCAAAAGGTTCTTAGTTCCAGGGGAAGGTTCCTGCTGTCGAAACAGGGGCTATAGTGTGACAATGAGCAGCTAACTGGAATTCAGCCACCATTCATCTTTCTATTTATACCTTTTCCTACGGTGATATAGCAACATGTCTTCTGTTAAAAAGGACAAAAACTAAACTAATACCTGAGTGGATTATGCCACAAGATGGACCAACAACACACGCTAGCAATGCAGGACCTGTTTTCATTGATGTTGATTTGAAGTGATGCAGATTCCTCAACAGATGTGTAGTTCATCTGCACAAAAGGTGTTGCAGGTACAATGTAATAAACAGTGTTTCCGTTGCCACTTAGCCAACTGCGTCACCCTGAGACTCGTCGACTTTACCGTCCTTCAGCGGCTGCAGCAGGTTCACTTTTAGAGCTACAGTGAAGGTACAGGTATCATGTGAAACTAGAAAAAAAACTTGAGGAATCCATCGGTACCAACCGCCTCATGCTTGTTGGGAAGGAGGCCAAGTAACGCTCCAAAGTTGGGCTAAAGTTTGGCGAGGAAAAACTGTCATGGCCATTTTCAAAGGGGTCCCTTGACCTCTGACCTCCAGAAATGTGAATGTAAATTAAAATGTTTAATTTATGTGTTGTTTTTAGACCACACACACTCACACCCACGACAGTACGGTGGACAGTTATACCCAGAACCTGCAAGTCCTGAATAAATATGTAGAAAAGAATACCTGCCTCCTCCTCCCCCCACAGAGGAAGTCATGCTTCCCTAACTGGGACACCAACCTGAGCATATTTTACATAATGAAGTTACCGAAACCCACAGACATCAGCTGGAACTTGGTAAATCCAGCCGCACACGTTCCAATATCAGCTTTGAATATATAGAATATAGAAACACAAGAGTTGGTTTTCTTTCAAATCATTTGTCTTTATTGTGCTTCAAAGAAGCTGAACTTTTAGTCTTTATTAGACTTATTAAGTCCCACTGGGACGAAACCTACAAGACCTCCGTCATAAATAAATACAAAGTTTTCCTCATCCACTCATGAGCATCCTAAAGGCTTCAAATGCTCAAACATTCCACATGCAAAACGAACCAAATAAATAGATAGTTATCAAAATATCATTAGTGGTTAAATTAGTATTTTAAACTATACAATAGCTATTTTTCTTCGATGACAAGGCCATCAATACGAAAAGAAGTACCGTGAAATACCCAGCTGCACCGGGCAGAGCTGTAAACAAGTCCTACAAAACACACATTATACATGTATCAATTATGATGTCATCAATTATGACAATAAATAAGCCTATAAAAACAGGCCGATGTGACTTATGACTTTTGAAGTCTCATAAATTATCCCAGGAGTGTCGGCCGTGTGATGAGTCCAAACCGCTGGAACCTGCTGACCCATATCTGCTCACCGATCACACCGGAGGACCCGACACCCCCGAGTTAGACTGTCCAGAGAACTTGGTGCGTTTTAAAACAAACACAACATGAACTGTAGTGTGGCACTTTGACGTCAGGTCCGGATGGATCCCTTTCTAGGGGGAGGACTTGGCTCGGGCGCAGGTACAGCCCACAGCTACTTTCACACTGACTGGCTTCAGTTGGTATGTCTTTCCGTCTTCGCAGAGCTCCTTCTTGAGAAACACCCGGCTCTGCTTTATGGGGACCGAGTTGTAGTCGTGGCTCTCCACTGGCCGTCTCTTGTCCTGGATCAGGACGCATCCAGAACACAGACACTGAGCCTCGGCGTAGGTGGAAGGAAAGTGATCCTCCTTTGTTACGAGCCTGGAAAGGAAGAAGACGACTCAGTGAGCAGATTATCCAAAGATATGTGACATCCAATAATTATTGCGATCCGGATCATGATCCAGATTCAGGAATATTTTTAAGGAATCCGATCAGCCTGAGCATTAAGACCACAGGATATATAACACATGCACATTTGAGAAAGAACAAAGCTGTAGCTGATGGGATGAGAGACAACGTAGTGTAACGTTATACAGACATAACAAGGCTGCTGAATGAGAGAGGCATCCTCCGATACGTTACACAGAAACACACCGTGTTAATAACAAGACGACCACCTCACGGTACCGCCAGCTGGGAGCTGGTTTTAAAGTCACACCTTGGGGGAGGTCTGCGCTCTCCGAGTGCCATTCTAGTTGAAAAATGTGACTAGAGGCCCCGACCAGAGAATCACTGGTTAACAATATATAGTATTTTATAAACGTATCAGTTGTTTTATGCAAACTCTGAAACTAGGAACTACAGCTATTAAATAAATGTAACGTAGTAAAAAGTACAAGTTAGTATTTTGTGAAATGTAGTGGAGTAGAAGTTTAAAGTAGCATAAAATGGAAACACTCAAGTAAAGTGGAAGTAGGCCGTGTTACTTTGCACCTGTACAGAATCCATGTGGAAAAATATACTTGTAACTCCTTTATTAATTTGCTTTGAGTGCATTATTCATAAATAAAGTTCTGGTTAATGAGAAACTGCCACGCAGCAGACCTGAGGTCAGGTAGAACTCAAGCATATTGTTTGGTTTGTCTCTGGGAAAATACTACATCTTAGACACATTGTGTGCTGTGTGCATTACCCTCGGTTGAGACTTGGTGGCGACAGACTCCACCATGCACAGAGGGGCCTCGCAAAAGGCCCTTCTGTGCATTGGGGGGGGCCAAACATATCAAACCGGCCATGGATCTCGCAGTTTACAATCATCATATTAGAGGGCAAGAATGTAGTAAAAATAACCAAAGTTTAATCAGCCAACTTTTGGGATTTCTCATTAAAAATCGAAGGCAAGAAGAGAAACCGAGGTAGAGCGTTATATTTTAAATATTAGTATAGTATAGCTAATATGCACACTTCAATATTGTTTATTTATCGCAAGTCATATCGTCATCGCAATATTGAGCGATGATATCGCATATCGCAGATTTTCCTCATAAGGTGCAGCCTCTGCCATCAGTGTGTGAACGTGTGAATGCTGACATGGAGAGTGAAGAGCTTTGAGTGGTCGGAAGACTAGAAAGACACTATAATAATTAAATTAAAAAGCATTGTGTTGGTACAACAAAGAAGAGTGTGTGTATTTCAGTCTGTGGGGGGGATTTTGTGGAATAGGTTAGGTCAGGGGTCGGCAACCTAATCTATCAAAAGAGACATTTTAGGCAAAAGAAAAAACAAATCTGTCTGGAGCCGCAAAACATTTGATCATTGTGATGAAGGTAACACAGTTTATAGTCTAAGTATATAGAATATAAGTCTAATGCAGTGAGGGCCAAAGTGTTAAAGTACTACGGAGTATTAGGGTCACATTGAGGGAAAAAACATCTGAGATTTACAGAATAAAATCATAATATTACGAGAAAAAAAGTTGTAATATTAAGAGAATAAAGTCGCAATATTATGAGAATAAAGTCGTAACATTACGAGAAAAAAAAGTTGTAATATTATGAGAATAAAGTCATAATTTTAAAAGAAAAAAGTCGTAATATTACGAGAATAAAGTCATAACTTCACGAGAAAAAAAGTCGTAATATTACGAGAAAAAAAGTCATAATATTATGAGAATAAAATCATAACTTTAAAAGAAAAAAGTCGTAATATTAAGAGAATAAAGTCATAACTTTACGAGAAAAAAGTCGTAATATTAGGAGAAAAAAAGAAAATAACACGTAAAATTACTACTTTATAATATTATGACTTTATTCTCGAAATGTGGCCCTAATACTCGTGTTACGTGTTATTTAATTATTTTGACAGTAAAGGTCGCTGACCCCTGGGGTATAGGGAAATATTAGTTCTACTTCTGCCTGCTCCTTTACAGACACTCTTGTTTTGTTAGTTATTATTTTGTATCTGTTTTTATTTATTTTTATGTTCGAAATAAAGTCATTCGCTCATTAAATGTCCATAAAAGTCCATCTAGAAAGCTTTCTGTAGGAAGACTGCAAGCAAACAGGGAAATAAACTCTGCAATCAGCAGCTGGTAAACACTCAGTGACGCAATTCACGTCATTCCCAGCGGGTGTGCGTGTGTGTGTGTAAGTGTGTGTGTGTGTGTGTTTGTGTGTGTGGGTGTGTGTGTAAGTGTGTGTGTGTGTGTGTGCCAACATGAGCCGTGGTCACCGGCTCCAGAGGGGACTTTCCCTCGTCTGGAGCCGGGTGTGGCGCGCACGCCAACGCGTCATCAGGCGCTCCGAGCCCGGGGCAAAGTGTACCACAGCACAGCCACTAATGAATATGAAGGTCAAAAAGATGCACGTCTGCAAAATGTTGTGCAAATATTAATTTCCCCTTTAAGAGTTATGGTTTCACTGAAGCTTTACGATGCTGCTGCATCATCAAACATCATTTTATAACAGCTTTCTCCTCATTTTAACAGATTTTAATATCTGTGGAAAGTTTACAGGATCCTTATGAATTATTTCTGTCTCTCACAGCTTCCCCATCACAGTCTGTTGTGTTCTGATCTCATGAGCTCATTGAGAGTTTCCAGTCTGACTGGAATAAAATCACAGCATCCGAGCCAGAAGTCACATATCTGATTTTCTGATATACTTACTTACTACTTACAAAAATGCCTGTGCAATAATTGTATATATTTACCATACACCAATATTTCCTTTATTATTATTATACTGTATATTATTGTAAATACACTATTATTTTGATTTTATTTTTACTTTATTTTATTATGTTATGCTTTGCTACTTAACCTACTGTTTCTTTTCTTAATGGAGCTTCCCAGCAAAAAGTATTTCACACGATTGTACATGTATAACCGGCGTGACAATAAACATCTTGAATCTTGATTATTATTATCATTCTAGGATCACAGTTCCTGGAGGGTTCACAAACATCCTTTAACCCTCTAGAGTCACTGATTGCATTCATGTGAGGAGTTTGAAATGAGACTTACACGTATCTCCATGGCGACAGAGACCTGTCGTGGATGTGCTGAGGCGGCTGCAGGAAGAGCGCCACCGGGCAGGACGCGGGGGAGTCGGGCGCCGCCGCGTGTGAAGGCTCCGGAGGCTGCGGGTAGTGGCTCCTCAGCTTCCTCTCCGCCGCCCCGCTCAGCTCGTGGTCCTCGTAGCACCGGGGCATCCCGAGCGACCACACGGGCACGAAGAAAAGTCCAAGGATGAGAATCTGTGGAGGGGAATGAGAGACAGGTGAAGTGATGGAGAGAGGAGAGCAGCCAGCTTCAGCAGCAGTGTGTCCCGTCTGTCTGCGTCTCACTCACCTGTTGCATGTCCATCCTCTGTTTTCTGTCTTCTGTCTCTGCCTCTGTTTCTGCCTCTGCCTCTGACTTCTGACTGATAACGAGGGGATGAGCTCTGCTTTTACCTGCCACCATCCTCCCCCGGCTCATATTTATTGAGTCGGTTCAGCTGGTGGGAAAAACCAGCTGCTGAGTGAATGGAAACCTTTTTTTTTTACTTCCTGGACTTCCTCTTGGCTGAGTGAAAGTTGAGCCCGCAGCAGATAGGCGAGGGCAGCTGCACGTGCTGCTGTCATAGGAATGCATCAGACCCAGCGTGAGCACAGGAATTTTCTACACCCGCGCACACACGCACGCACACACGCACGCACGCACAGGTGAGTGCAGAGAGGCTGACGGCACACAGGAAATATGCAGTCAAACACAGTGTGTTGAAACCAGAGACTGTTGTTGAAGAGATCTAATTTAAGAGTGACCTCTTGACCTTTCAACCAACATTAGGCAATAACCAGAATACCTGAAGTCAGGTCCTATTATATATAATATATATATATATTATATATATACTGTATAGGCTGTAAGTGTCTGGTTATTGTATGATATAGACAGAGCTTATACTCCTCTTATTCACATGTTGTTGTGTGTCGGCCGCTAGCAGCAATCTATTATGACTTGTTAATCTGTGTCAGTCATAATCAGCTGTGCTTTTATTGTTATATTATTATAATATTAGGGCTATGCATCTTTTATAGTAGGCCCTATAATACTCCAATAATATTCTAACTATATATTATATGTGATAGAAATGATCTGATTGATCCGCTGCGTGCTGGTTCACTTCGAGCACTGTATATAATCACCATGTGTATAGATAGACTATTTATTTACATACATCTCCGAGTAAGACAATTATTGTTACTATTTTATTACTTCTCATTTCTCATTTCAAAATTTATTTCAAACATGTAAAGTAATATTAATAATTTAAAAAAAAGAGAATCATCATACAACAAGTGAACTGCCAGACAAAAAGCAGTATCCACATACAATGAAAATCATAAGAAAAATAAATTATCAAACACTTGCCTTGGTTTACATATTCGAAAAGGAGTGAGAAGAAGTACAAACTTATTTAATCCCACCACTTCTCCATAACTCATTCATTAATGAGTAACCAGCCTCCTTACTGAGCTAAACATATAATCTAAGTTATTTTTCCTAAACTTGTTTAACTATACTTCATTACATTATTTATTTATGTGCATGTGTGTGTGTGTGTGTGTGTGTTTGTGTGTGTGTGTGTGTGTGTGTGTGTGTGTGTGTGTGTGTGTGTGTGTGTGTGTGTGTGTAGGGTTATTCAGCTCTCTCAGAAATAAAACAATACAACTTTTATTCATTTTGTTTTAGAACACAACAATAATAATAATAATAATAATAATAATAATAATAAAATATTTATTCTTTTAGAACACATTTTATTTTTTATTACACTTAGAAAGTCAAGACAATTTAAACATTATTTATTTACTTATTTATTTAGATGCTTCAGCCAGAAATAAAAAAAACTAAACAATGATAACATTTAAAGTGTATTCATTTGTTTGTTTCACAGCACTCAGAGATTTATTAATTTATTAATTTACACAGAACATTCAGGAATAAAACAATACAAACTTTATTTATTTATTTATTTATTTATTTATTTATTTATTTATTTATTTATTTATTTCAGAGCACTCAGAAATAATGATAAAAAAACAGTTTATTTATTTATTTGTTTACTGATTTCTGAACTACTCATTAAGAAATACAACACAGTTTAAAGTAAGGAGAACATGAACCGCTGACACAGAACAACAGTTCTGATGAGGTAATACTTCCCGTTTTAATACAGGATTGTAAATCCCATGGACTGATAGCCAAAAATAGCAGGATTTGTTATTATTTGTACCTCCCTTGGTTTTTGTGCCAGGAGAATTTCCAGTCCAGGCTTGTATGGCTGGCCCAGTAACACTGCCAAGTCTCCTTTGAAAGAGATAAAGTGACAGCTATTATTAGCAAACCTTTGTTGTTATACCTGAACTGCACTGAAGCTGAAGAAAGTCTTCTTTGTTGTCTTTGTATGAATTCTGCTGTGATGTAATGATATGTCTCCACAGTCTCACTGACTGTTCCTACCCTACAGGGTAACAACTCTCTCTCTCTCTCTCTCTCTCTCTCTCTCTCTTACATAAACTTTATGTAACAATAAACAAATTATTTAGAATATAATTTGTTATTTGAGCATCCACGTCAGTGTTTTTCTTACCAGCCTAAGTGCATTTTTGTCACTAAAGGATCATCTGAAATGTAAAAAACTGACATCAATCCCCTCCAGCTGTGAGAATGAGTCTGTATAGGTGTGTCAGGGACATATCGTAGCACTCAGGATCAAGAACAATAGGTGTGGAAAGCAAAAATGCTCAGTTTATATATATATATATATATATATAAACTGAGCATTTTTGCTTCTCACCACATCACCAAAATAATAACAGAGCCATAACTGTCCTGTTTCACAGACATGTTGTCTCTATTCCAGATGTCCTGGCATATTGGAATCAGTTTGTAAATGAAAGATAGACTATTGGGAGAAGGTCTGGATTCTTCCTCATAAATACATAATAGTGAATAAGGTAAAGGAAGTTAATAACCACATGCATAAATTAACAAAAAGACCTTTGCAGATTTGTTATTGATCATCTCTTTAAAGACATTATTATTGGAAAATGTGGTGTTTCGTTTCTTCAAAAAAAACCCCACCAAAACAGTATTTTCTTATAATAAATTTGATATGTTTTCTTTTAATCTTTTATTCATAAATATAAATTTAACAATAAATACATCTCTCCTATTCATCGTCTATGGAGCAGCTCCTCACTTTACATCCTATGACATCACCAGTTTGAGTTTTAGCGCTCTAGTTTTTGGATTTGGAAAAGAGTTGTTCATGTTTGCAAATATTTTTTGGACTGTCTTAGACCATATAGAGCAGAGGTCAGAGGTCAGAGGTCAGAGGTCAGAGGTCAGCAACCTGCAGCTCTTTAGCCCCTCTCCAGTGGATTTATAAAAATGGAAATGAATAACTGTTTTTTGTTTACATTTTCATTTTTATTTATCATTGTTGTAGGTCTATGGTACGACGGTACGACGGAATATTAGGGCCACATTGAGGAAAAAAAATAAATCAGAGATTTAGAGAATAAAGTCGTAATATTACGAGAATAAAGTCATAATATTACGAGAATAAAGTCGTAATATTACGAGAATAAAGTCATAATATTACGAGAATAAAGTCATAGGTTTACGAAAAAAATGTCGCAATATTATGAGAATAAAGTAGTAATTTTATGTGTTATTTAATTTTTTCTCATAAACATGACTTTATTCTCATAATATAATAATTTTTTTCTCGTAAACTTCTGACTTTATTCTCGTAATATTACGACTTTTTTTCTCGCAAAGTTATGACTTTTTTCTCATAATATTATGACTTTTTTCTCATAAAGTTATGACTTTTTTCTCGTAATATTATGACTTTTTTCTCATAAAGTTATGATTTTTTCTCATAATATTATGACTTTATTCTGTAAATCTCAGATTTTTTTTCCCCTCAATGTGACCCTAATACTCCGTAGTACATTCTCACTTTGGCCCTCACTGCATTAGACTTATATTCTATATACTTAGACTATAGGCTGTTTGTTTTTTTTGCTTAAAATGGCTCTTTTGATAGTAAAGGTTGCTGACCCCTGCCATAGGAATAACATGTATGAATTTTGAAAATGTGCATACTTTCCCTTTAAAGTCATAATCCAGCTAAAAGCAGTTCAAACTGTCACATACAGAGAGGACAGCTGGCAGATACTGTAACAGTAAGAAAGACAGTAAGTTTATTTATTATATATGTATTTATTATTAACTGAAATAGATATTAAAGGAATTAAAGTTGCACTGATCAATATTTTTATATTAATAAAGGAAAAAAAACTGCTGGCACTACTAGCAACACCTTTCATATTTTCCACAGTGGACTTGGCGCCCGATCTCATCTTTTACTGACCGACACGCTCACACCGCAAATGTGACAAATACCGATTCCTCATAAAAATAGTATATTTTTTGCCTTTTCTTGGCCTGGCTATTTTCTGCGGTCATTGTCTCAAATCTGGTGTGAAGACCTGACAGCAGCCCAACTAGTTTAATTAACAGCCAATAGGCAGACAATCATCTGGTCTCAGAAGGGGGGGGAGATGTCTGTGAATCTGATTGGGCAGTAATTTAAACAGTTTTACAAAGTGACCTGTGTTATCAAATTTATGTTCATATTCTTTGAACCGTTAGCGAGCCACTCAGAAACGGGTTGAGGTAACGAAAAGGAACAAAAGGTGAACATTTGTCATAAATCGGGAGAAATGTGAGGAACCTGGGAGGAAAGCCGGAGAGGGCGATGAAAAACGGGAGTCTCGCGGGAAAATGGAGAGGGTTGGCAGGTATGACCCTGGACCCCCAGAGAACACCTCGAACTGCAATCAAGGCCAATTATGACTCCGTCTATTGTGAACTGATTATGAATTTTGATCCATGGAGGTTTTATATTTGTAAAACCTTCCTTGAGCAGAGAAAAGTTATTTAAAAGTCCATGACGTCGTTATAATGTAAAGTCTGTGGGCCAGCGGGAGAAACACTACTGCGTTTATTCAGTGGCGGCTGGTGACTCAGAAAATTGGGGAGGACAGGAGGAAAACCAACCCACGGGGTCATGTTATTTTATTAAGTTACTCCTCGTATTTTGCACTTGCACCTCCATTTTATGTATGGGCTCAGAGCTGCTTGATATACTGTATGTGCTCTCATGTTCCTCATTTTATCATATGGGGGGAATCAATGAAATGCATTGAGTTGATAGGAGAGGTCCCGCCCCAAGGGAGGACAGAGGATGCTCGGGCGCTTTACTAAATAATGGATTTTTTCCAAAGAAGAGAGAACAAATAATTTATAAATGATACTGAGATTTGGTAACGGTTTATTTCAACCTATTACACTTTTATAGTGTGATCTTCCTCTTGCCTCTCAAAAAACAGAGGAGGATCAACACCCTCTGCCTCTGTGGACCAGCCGGCGTATCTTCAGTAGGCCGCGTACCCCGGAAGTCTTAACTACAAAACTGTTTTGGCGTATATGCGCCAGGCGAGCAATTCTCATTGGACTGAACAGAAGCCATCTCCGGGTCCAGGTCTTATTATACATCCATGATTAGCAGCCAACTCCGCAGTTCCACAGTGTTTTTAGTGTCTTTTAGCTCATTGTTTTGGTTTTAGGGCCCAGCTTTATTGTTTTGGTTCATTTCTCATCAGTCTTGTTTCTTGTCTTCAGCTAAATAAAGCTCTGATAAACCGACTGTTCACTACCTGCTCAGCAACACACAAGACAGACACAGTCAGCAACTACCTGGTGAACAGAGCTGAGCGTTTAGCAGCTACAGAGTCCAGTATTTCATTCATAAGAGGAGGGGGGGACCAGACCAGAGGCCTGTACTACGAAGCAGCCTCAGCGAGGTCACTTCATACGGCGGTGGATCACTTCTTACGCTGCACACTTAACCTGCTCCGGAGGTTCGAGATCACAGATCAACTCGTATAAAAGCACCTCCTACTGACCAATCTGAGCTAAAATATACTAATCCATAGCTCATAAATTCCTCCTCATTTTGTGAGCATTAAAGTGATCCACTCCAATGACCTGTAGTCTGTTCTGTGACCTCCTCAACATCCATACATGAAGCAGAAGCAGGAAATGCCTGCATATATTAAAGCAGTTCCTCTTGGTCTAAAAGCACCATTACAGAAATATTTCAGCTGCATCCAGCACAAATTGAATGATGAGGAAACAAAGTGACACATTTTGGTGACACGTCCAATCAACTCAACTTCCTCCTGTGGACTTTGTGGCCTCATAACAACGTCACACTACTTCCTCATTGGCTTTAAGAGTCATTAGTCCTGCGGTCTGGAGGATCTTTTAGCCATTTGAACATGAATGAATGTCATGTTTTGGGGCATTTGCTGAAGTGCCTGATGCTGCTGTTTTCTCTGGGAGGACAGTCTTGAACCTTCTCCATCTCTCTCGTTCTCTAGTCCATCTTATTTTGAGACCCTTACTGCCCTTTCCTTGTTTCCTCTCTGGAGGAACATGCCAGCCCAGTTGCACAGCAGTTCAAGAAATAGTTAAATTAATGTGTTCATAGACCTTAAATTTCCCTTCTTTTTTTCGTGATGGTCAGCACAAAATTGTGTCCCGTGTGAAACCCGAAGTCAAAGTTGATTTATTTGTCACGGAACTTCCGTACTTAAAGTTACAGCACTTCCAGAGTTATTTTACCCCAAACCACCATCTATTCCTTAAGCTAACTAAGTAGTTTTATTTTGAAAAGACTAGAGCGGAAATTGAGACATGCGTCACGTGTTGTTGGACATTTGTAGGAAAAAGCACGAAAAATACGTTGTTGAAAGTCGTGCTGAGCGTCATGAAAAAAAAAGTGAATTTTTTGTCACTGTACACGAATCAAATAGATTAAATTAAGTGACTATTTCACGAACTGTAGTGAGACTGTGTTGAATATGCCTAACCCAGGGGTCAGGGGTCAGGGGTCAGGGGTCAGGGGTCAGCAACCTTTACTATCAAAAGAGCCATTTTAGGGAAAAAGAATCTGTCTGGAGCAGCAAAACGTTTGATCATTGTGATGAAGGTAACACAGTTTATAGTCTAAGTATATAGAATATAAGTCTAATGCAGTGAGGGACAAAGAGCTAATGTACTACGGAGTATTAGGGTCACATTGAGGGAAAAAACATCTGAGATTTACAGAATAAAGTCAAAATATTATGAGAAACAAGTCGTAATATTACGAGAAAAAAAAGTCATAATATTACGAGAATAAAGTCTTAACTTTACGAGAAAACAAGTCGTAATATTATGAGAATAAAGTCATATCTTTACGAGAAAAAAAGTCATAATATTACGAGAATAAAGTCATAATATTACGAGAAAAAAGTTGTAATATTACGAGAATAAAGTCATAACTTTACGAGAAAAAAAAGTCATAATATTACGAGAAATAAGTTGTAATATTATGACTTTATTCTCTAAATCTCAGATTTATTTTTTTTTCTCAATGTGGCCCTAATACTCCGTTGTACCGTCGTACCATAGACCTACAACAATTATGAATAAAAATGAAAATGTAAACAAAAAAACAGTTATTCATTTCCACTTTTATAAACCCACAGGAGAGGGGCTGAAGAGCTGCAGGTTGCTGACCTCTGACCTCTGACCTCTGACCTCTGGTCTAACCCTTCACTTGGAAGCTGGATTGTGAAGTTTGCCCGTCCTAAATCAAAATGTTTGAAAGTCAGTCAGAAAATGAGAAAACCCAAATGTCCAGAATCAGCTCCGTCAGTAATGTTTGCGTTAGATGTAATGTAATGCACATTAAACTAAAGCTTAATTTTTACCTGGCGTAGCAGTAGACCTTCACCGTGTGATTGTGTGTGCTGTGGGACATTTTGTCAATACGAAGGGCGATATGTCAAGAGAAGGGACTGTCCTCTGATCAGCATGAGTGTGTTAGGGACATTCACAGTTAACTTCCCAGCGGTCAGTCCCTCAGAGGCTGTTGAACAGTGTGAAGCCTCTGCAGATGTGAACACCGATGTCTTTGTGTATGTACGCAGAGCAGGGACTTCTGGGAAACTGACAAATAACAGTTAAAGTCAGGGTTGACGATGTTCTCCAGTATCTGTTATATTGGTCTAAATGGTCTTTACCCCCCCCGACAGTGATCCATTACTGATGAGCTCTGATTAAGGACCTGAAAAGATCCGTCATCTGTAGCTGCACATTAATTTCATGACTATTTCCCTGTTTCTCGTGACGCTCAGCAAGACTTTCAACAATGTATTTTTTGTGCGTTTTCCTACAAATATACAGCAACACGTGACGCACGTCTCAGTTTCCGCTCCAGTCTTTTCAAAATAAAACTACTTAGTTATTGTTAGGAAAAGATGGTGGTTTGGGTTTAAATAACACCAGAAGTGACTTAACTTAAGTACGGAAGTTATGTGATGAACTTTAACGTCGTGGTTTCACACGGGACACGAACACATTTCTCCTGGGCGATAACCCTGTGTTGGTTTTTTTTGACCCACCCTGAAGTTTCCCTACACAGCGTTCGCTGCTCTTTATACTTCCCGGTTCACAATTAGGTGGATTACATACGAACTGATTTCGTGCTGACCATCAATATATTAAATTACGTGACTATTTCATGACTGGGCTGAATCAAAGGATCTGTTTCTGCTGCCTAGGACTGGCTGAAACGTTGTTCAGGAACAAACTGAATAAAGACCTGTTGCAAGACAACCTTCCACCAAAAGATGACTATGGCCATGAATATTTATGCATACATAACTTCTATTTCATCAGACTTTGAAAACCACATTTAAGGATCACGTCAGCAAAAGTTTCTCACCAGTCTGTGTATTTTAGTTGTGTTCAGAGATCAGGTAGTGAGGAGGAACGCAGCTCAAAGCCACTGTAATTCTGTTTAAAAAGCCAAGTTCATTTGAATAAACACGTAGTTAAAGCTTTAGAGGGCCTCAAATGCAACAGAATTAATTAATCGCACATTTTTTTATCTGTTCTAAATGAACCTTAAAGGGAGATTTGTCAAGTATTTAATCCTCTTATCAACATGGGAGTGGATAAATATGCTGCTTTATGTAAATATATGTATATATTTATTATTGTAAATCAATTAACAACACAGAACCATGACAGATATTGTCCAGAAACCCTCACAGGTTCTGCATTTAGCATAAAACAATATGCTCAAATCATAACATGGAAAACTGACTTGACTATGACTTGCCCCAAACTGCATGTGATTATCATAAAGTGTGCATGTCTGTAAAGGGGAGACTCGTGGGAACCCATCATTCACTAGTATGCTATATAGATTCATAAAGCTTCTCCAGCTCTAGAACTGAACCTGCTTCAGCCTCTGAAAGACAGTAAAGTCCGTCGGGATCACGGGTCTCTAAACATCACACTGATCCAGATCAGCTGTGACTATCAGACTGTTTTAGCACCGAGCTTTACTTTCAGTTTGGTGTCTTCACCATCAAAAGGCTGATGTAACGAAGGCTTACCTACAAACCTGCTGACAGACTTTATGATATGTCATTATATGTCATCACGATGGGGTTACGCAAGTCTGGAAGTGCATTACACAAGTTCAAACTTGAAAGCAATTGAATGTGTCACTGAGCCAATGCAACAGGTCTAAACAAGTTATCAATATGCCAAGGCAAGGCAAGGCAAACACACCGCTCAACGGTGATGTCAACTTGGAAGATTTCCATTACGCTAAACGAAATGAACGCAATTACGAAATGTTACGACAGGCTTAAGCGGTCTAAACAGGACAGACGACACGGATGGACTCAAGGACACATTTCACACAGAGGGACGGAGACGAGACGTGAAGCTCGGTCACCTAGAGGACGAAGATCCAGACCCGAGACGTCCGGTCTGGTTGGACAACGAACAAAGAGCGTTAGAGAGAGATGAATAAAGTTTACAACATTCTCATGGACTTTAATACCAAGACCTCAAGCTTAAAGCTGCAGTAGGCAGTATATTTATGGCATCATTGGGCAAACATCCCATAATATCCTTTAGGCATTTTGTAATTCAAGTGTTCTGAGAGAAAACTAGACTTCTGCTCCTCCTCATGTCTCTGTTTTCAGGCTTTAGATAATCTAGTCTGTGACAGGAGACTTTGACCAATCACAGGTCATTTCAGAGAGAGAGAGCGTTCCTATTGGCTGTGCTCCGGCTGGTGGGCGGTGCTTGGTATTTCCTCAACTGATCTCAACATGGCTCCTCCACTTTGGACACTCCAGGTCTTCATTCCCTCAAATGTCAGGACCCTCACAATGGTCAACGGCGAAAATTTGCGGGTCAAAGTTCACCAAAGTTGAACTCTACACAAAAACACTGCATGAATTTACTCTACGTCCCTAATAGTCCACGAGCCTGACCCCCTTAATTTGGAGGGAAATGTCTCCTGGTGATTTTTTTAAAGGTCTATGTCCCTAGTGTTGGAAAGTGCATGATAGCATTGCAGCAGTTGTAGCTTTCTATGTGCTATCACTCCTTTTTTCATCCCTTCATCATTCAAATTTTCCATCTTTTTTCGCCATTTTACACATAGATCCAGTTTAAAAGAGGGTAACCAACACAATATCATGAAGTCATATATCATTGTAAAGCTTAGACTGTTATCTATCCATCGGTCACATTGTCATGACACTGAGGACAACAGAATGTGACCTTTGACGTCTAACGTTGCAATAGGGCAAATTCTGAATGCCTCTGCAAATGCCCTAATAACTATCTTCATATTGATCTGATGTGCCCGAGGATAGTTCCAGCATTAGAGCACAAAAAGAGCTTTAAAATGATATATTACATTTACATTACAGAATAAACGTAACTTTGTGCAGTTTGTATCTGATATAACGTTCAGTACTTTGCATTGGATTCTGTTATTATGTTATAAGGGACTCTACTGTTTGGGGAGATTCCATTGAATTGAATGTATTTTGATCCAAAAAATGAATAATAAATGAATAAATAAATCGTTGCGTGACAGTCGTAGGTACGTTAGCAATTAGCATTAACTGATTTTTGTTAATAATTTATTGGTTTCCTTACACACACACTGCTGTGATACATAACTTCACTCAATCTATCTTAAGGTACTATTTTAATTTTTATTGATGAGATAATTTAAGATAGTAATACGATAAGAACATTTTAGGTCTTTCTAGCAGTTCAGCATAACAACTGTGCATTTTGCGATAAAAGCAACACATTTAGCGCAGATGTATGTTTATATGTTATGAACAGATATAGATATCGGGGGGGCGGCGAATTTGGCGCTAATCCAATATATTCCAGATTTTTACGACTTGATGATTTCCAAGATGTGTTCAAACTGATCAGATCAGATCTGTTTTTTTTACCTCTTTATTTTTTAAGGGTGATTTTTAAAAGCTTTTAAATCCTGAGAAAAACGTGAGAACCAAATAAAAGGAGCATGAAGGTCACTTCAGGGTCAAACTTCACTCCTTTACCTTCATGGTAGAATGACGACCAATACACCGTTAGAACGGCGAGATCTTCAGCTTCCCATCACTGTATATCTCTTTGCATTAGCAGTAAATGTGACAGAGATATATCGCTGGATAAAGTTCAGGACTGCCGGTAACCTCTAGTCAAAGGTCACATGACCTTAAATAAAATAAAGAGGTAATAAAAACATGTCTGTGATCTTCTGACATCTGATCTGATCAGTTTGAACACATCTTGGAAATCATCAAGTCATGAAATCAGCTTTCTGCAACAATTAGGAATATTTAGCATTTTGAAAAATGGCTATCTATATATTTTATATTTTCATAACGTATAAACATACGTCTGCCAAATGTGTTGCTTTTATTGCAAACTGCACAGTTGTTATGAATATTTCAGCTTAGCTGCACCACTATTTAAAAAGTACAGCTAGATGACAAACCAAAACCGTTGGGAAGCCCCATCACACAGATCTCTGAGTCATCGACTGGGTGAGTTGTAAATGTTTCCAAACACTAGTGTGACATAAATGTGTTTAGTGTGTTTGCTTGTTTATTCAGTTATGGAAAACTAAGCAAATGTCCGGCTCAGGTAAAGGTCACAGAGACCGGAAAGGAATTCCCACATGCAAAATGTGTCTCCTATTCATAAATGGTGTATCTGAATATTTCTGCATACTGGGTTCCCTAAACAGTCTTTGACTTCCATAAATTGTGTATCACTGTAAAGCTGAGACTCTGGTGGATCCAATGAGCTCAACTGGATTCATGTGTGATGATGTTAGTCCCCATTTCATTTCGACAGTGCCTCTATATTTAAACACACACTTCTTATCGTCTTGCACGACAGCAGAGAAAAACCAGGCAACTGACCTCCTTTTTATCAAAATAGTTTATTTAGAAGGCTTTTGTCACAAAAGCAAGACGTGTCGTCTCTAAATGTCCCCGTTCCACCTCTCACACTCCAACTAAAAATGTGACACAAATAAAACATCGGTTTATCACTTAAGAGCTAAGAAGAAGAAGAAAACAAAATGCTGTAGATTTTTTTTTTTAAAAAAGAAGAAAAAAAAAAAAAAAAAAAAAAAAAAAAAAAAAAAAGCAATACTTCACATCACTGTCTATAATCATACGTTTGAAAGAATTTGATGACTTGCTATTATTGTACAAGGTGAACACAGAACGCAGACGAGTCATTGGTTGGACACGGGGCCGCCGCTGAACAAAGCTCGTGATCGCCGACGGGGGCCGAATACGGCCGAATACGGCCGAATGAATACGGCCGAATACGGATGCTCAAGAATTTTCTAGATTTATGCAAAGAAGCGTTGTGAAGCCCGGTAGAGCTGACCCAACAGTCACACCGCCCACAGAGGAGAAACTCAAGAAAAGATGTGAGAGAACAAGACGATAAAAGGGGGGGGGGGGGGGGGGGAGACAGACAGACAGAAGTAGTAGATTCAATGTGTATAAATCTCATATTCATAACACCAGATGAGGAAGATGCTTCCTTTTGACTGAAGGAACAGAGTGAGCAGCAAGTGATCAAGTTCTGTACTGTGAAGTCTACACGACGTACACTCCATTCCTGAGAAGCCCCCCCCCACCGTTTCCCCCCGGTTCTCGTCGATGAGGTGAACCGCCGCCGAGCTAAAGTGGTGCGTATGGGAGTGAAGGACACTCTAGAATGGAGAGACAAACCACTTCCTGTTCACTTCCAGCAGAGCCTTTATACATCAACCATACAACATTTTTACACGTCCATTGAAGGCAGCGAAAAACGCTCCATCCCAACGGCCCCCCCGCTGTTGCCCCGGCAACACGAGGCCGCTCCGGGCGAGGAGCGGGGCTTCCGTTTATTTGGCGGGTATCTTTGCTCGTTTCCGGGCGATGGCGTCCTCCACGGCCTTCAGCTGTTTCAGCAGCTCCTCGCGGCGGGACAGTGTGTTGCTGGGTTTGTTGGAGCCCGAGCCCGAGCCGGAACCGGAACCGGAGCCGGCGGCCGAAGCGGAGCCCGGGGCGGCCGGCTTGCCCGATGGCGCCGCTGGGCCTTTTCCAGATGACTTGGGGGGGGGTGACAGGGGACGTTTTCTACGGAAGAGAAGCGAGAGACTTTTACTCAAGTCAGTTCATACAAGCAGATAACGTGACGCCACTTAGAACCCTAACAGAAAGTACAGCAACAATAACAATAAGATATCGTAAACATCAAATGTGGGTGCAGCAGTCTGAGAATACTTTTTATTGTCATCAAATCCCATGAAAAAATTAGTTGATCCTACTAACAAGTAGGGCTGAGTATCGGCAAGAATCTGGTGATACGATACGTATCGCGATACGGGAGTAACGATTCAATATATCGTGATATATTGTGATACTGTAAGGAAGGTAATATATTGGGATTTCTTAAATCTAATTTTAGGAAAACTGTCATAGTATAAAGAACACACAACCATGTGCATAAAATCTGAGTGAACAAAGTTGACTTTTTATATGCAATCAGAGTAGTTAGATCTGTATTTCTCACAGTCTCTGTAACATCCAGCATCATAACTCTACTTTGACAGGACACGCCAATGAAATAAAGTCTTGACTGAGTTAATCTTTGCATGTAAACTATTAATCAAAAATCGATACAGTATCACAAAGCGAGTGATACTGTATCGGTTGAGTGGGTCGTCCACTTATCGGGAACATCGGCGGTTCGATCCCCGGCAGTCAAAAGACACACTCGAGTACAAAACTGCTTCATAGTGTGGCTTTAATTAGGGCGATCAAAGTTAACGCGATGTTAACGCAAATTTGTTTTAACGCCACTAATTTCTTTAACGCATTAACGCAACTTGTGATTTTTAGGTTGTAGGTAGTTTGAAAGAGTGAAGATGCTCCAAACTTACATTAAATGTTGGCGAGAAAAAACTGTCATGTCCATGTTCAAAGGGGTCCCTTGACCTCTGACCTCCAGATCAGTGAATGTAAATCGGTTCTATGAGTACCCACGAGTCTCCCCTTTACAGACATGCCCACTTTATGATAATCACATGCAGTTTGGGGCAAGTCATAGTCAAGTCAGCACAAAAAAAAAAAATGTCCGAAAAATGTAAAAAAAAAGTTAGAAAAATGTTCGGAAAATGGTAAAAAAAAAATGTCCGAAAAGATAGTCTGAAAAAATGTCCGAAAAATGTTTAAAAAAAACCAAAATGTCCGAAAAAAAAGTCAGAAAAATGTCAGAAAAAAAGTCAGAAAAATGTAAAAAAAAAAGCCGGAAAAATGTCAAAAAAAAAAGTCAGAAAGATGTTGAAAAAAAATGAAAAAAAAATGTCCAAAAGAAAAGTCTGATGAATATCTGAGAAATATTTAAAAAAAAAATTTCCAACAAGAAGTCCGATAAATGTTCGAAAAATGTTTGGAAAAAAAAGTCAGAAAAAAAGTCAGAAAAAATGTCAAAAAAATGTTTAAAAAAATAATGTCCGCAAAAAAAAAAGAAAAGTCTGAAAAATGTTCGAAAAAAAAGTCTGATGAATGTCTGAGAAATATTTAAAAACATTTTGTCCAAAAAGAAGTCCGATAAATGTTCGAAAAATGTTTGGAAAAAAAGTCAGAAGAAAGTCAGAAAAAATGTAAAAAAAATGGTCAAAAAATTGTTCGAAAAAAAACTCTGAAAAAATGTCCAAAAAATATTTGAAAAAAAAAAAAAAAAAAGTGTCCGAAAAAAAGTCTGAAAAATGTTCGCAAAATGTTTAAAAAAATAATGTCCGAAAAAAAAAAAAAAAAAAAAGTCTGAAACATTTTCGAAAAAAATGTCTGAAAAACCTGATGAATTCATCGGTACCAACCAGGTCAGACTAGCTGGTCATGAAGGAGGTTAAATAACGCTCCAACTTACACTAAATGTCAGCGAGGAAAACCTGTCATGTCCATTTCCAAAGGGGTCCCTTGACCTCTGACCTCCAGATCAGTGAATGTAAATGGGTTCTATGGGTACCCACGAGTCTCCCCTTTACAGACATGCCCACTTTATGATAATCACATGCAGTTCGGGGCAAGTCATAGTGAAGTCAGCACACTGACACACTGACAGCTGTTGTTGCCTGTTGGGCTGCAGTTTGCCATGTTATGATCTGAGCATATTGT
Organism: Sebastolobus alascanus; assembly: GCA_916701645.2. Lineage (NCBI taxonomy): Eukaryota > Metazoa > Chordata > Actinopteri > Perciformes > Sebastidae > Sebastolobus > Sebastolobus alascanus. The sequence goes on along the minus strand of CAKAOJ020000426.1, from coordinate 424,816 downwards.
TTTATGCTAAATGCAGAACCTGAGAGGGTTTCTGGACAATATCTGTCATTGTTTTTATGTTGTTAACTGATTAACAATAATAAATATATACATACATTTACATAAAGCAGCATATTTGTCCACTCACATGTTGATAAGAGGATTAAATACTTGACAAATCTCCCTTTAAGGTTCATTTAGAACAGATAAAAAATGTGATTAATTTGCGATTAAATATTCTAATTGATTGACAGCCCTAGTTTTAATAGATTATTTTTCCTAAAACATGTTTTAGGACTTTAAGCACTAATAATGAAAGACCTGCACGATCTGAAAGGCTGTCTCAGCTTGTCATATTAAAACTAGAATTACCGCCTCACTGTTGTACGCCTCCGCCAACCAGTGAAGTTTACATCCACGTCTGTCTTCTATGTCATCATTTTATCCTGTTAGACAACGAGCACCTTTAGTGAACATTACATCGACGCTGCTCACTTGCCCTCGCAGCTTATTCCGCGGCCGCCGGTTAAAAGTAATTTTCCCTCCATACTGGACCAACTTCAGAAATGTTTTCCCCCGTTAGTCACTCAGACATAAAAACATGAGATAATAGGGTCCAGGTTGAAACATACCAAAGTTACCCTTGAAAACCCTGATGTGTTTGGCCTGAGTAAACATGATGAGTAAACTGACTTTAGAATTTCCACACTGTCGCACTTTCTGTTCTTGTATGATAAAGTGTTTAAAGAATACATATCACAGTCCTACAGCGATAACATGCTGAGGGGTTTCACCGACCTGTCTCCCTGGGGGGGGATGGGTCGGGGCCCTTGGCCTCTGGGCCGATCCATCCGAGGGGAGAGTGGGGGTCGGCCAGGAATCCTCTTATCACGGCCTGAAAAACAGCAGTTTCACAGTTACTGAGGTTGTTAAAGCTGCAGTAGGAAAGATCGGAGCAAATCTGATTAAAAGATTATTTTTATAAAACTAAATGAGAAAGTTTGTGCTCCGGCAGCCATGTTGAGATCAGTTGAGGAAATACCAAGAACCGCCCACCAGCCGGAGCAAACTTCCTCATTTTACAGCTAAACAGTAACTACAAGATGATTCTGAGAACTTCTGAGGAGAGAAATAGTCATTACAGTAACAGAATATTCATTCATATTTGATCAGCGCTGCCTAGTTTGACCGTTTGATCGGAGTTAGTGAGTGATTGACAGCTGCCTCCGTTGAATGAACAGCCAATAGGAACGCTCTCTCTCTCTCTGAAATGACCTGTGATTGGTCAAAGTCTCCCGTCACAGACTAGATTATCTAAACCCTGAAAACAGAGCCACGAGGAGGAGCAGAAGTCTAGTTTTCTCTCAGAACACTTGAATTACAATATGCTGAAAGGTTATTATGGGATTTTTGCCCAATGATGCCAAAAACATTCTGCCTACTGCAGCTTTAATACCGACTGGGTTGGAAGTGTGGCTTTTGGCTACGACTTCGTTAATTAAAAAACACATTACTGTTGTTCTGGTGATTACACAGCTGTTAAAGTCTAAACTCTCTTTTTAACAGCTGTTACACTTGAAATGTCTCAACTTCCACATTGGGTGAGGTAAATAAGGATGTGGGTTTGTGTGGACTATGTAATAGAAATTTAACAACCCTGTACAACCAAATGAGAAGCGGAACAAGAAGTAATTAAACTAGGAGACCTCTGTGACGTGATTGTTTGATATATCTGTGCAGATCCCTGTAACTCTTCGTGAGTCTCCAGCTTCTCCTCTGGAAATATTTGCTGGCTTTCAATTTAGCATATTAAATATCTTTTGGTTTTTGGACGTTTGGTTGGACAAAACAAGCTATTTCGTTATTTCAGCCCCCCCCCCCCCCCTTTTTAAACTACTTTCTGACATTTTTATAGACTGGGAAATTTAAGGTATAATATGTTACCGCATTCAAATTTGCCCCCTCCGCCTTAACGAGCGAGAGAGAGAGAGAGCGGCGATGGTGGAGCGAGCTATAGAGTGACTGAAGAGAGGGAGCGGCGTTAGTATTACACATACACATATTATACCTTTAACTGATTAATTTTAAGATTATTTTTTTTGTCATTTTCAAGCCTTTATTTATAGGACAGTGGATAGTCTAGAAAGGGGGAGAGGGGGCGACATGCGGAAATGGTTGGATTCGAACCCGGGCCGCCGCAGTCAGGACTCAGCCTTGTTATATGGGCGCCCGCTCTACCAACTGAGCTATCGGGGCGCCCTTAACTGATTCATTTGATCATAATCTGCGGACTAATTGATCTTGAAATAATCGTTAGTTTCGGCCCTACTGGCTAACTAACATTAGCTAGTGCTGTGTCGATTATGTCATTAAAAGGGAAAATTCGCCACCTTTTATGTGGATGTCACTTGAAGCAATAAATCCCTCAGTGCGGGCTACAGTATGTTGACAGAGAAAGCCGAGTTCACAGCAGCAAAATCCATCGTTCTTTCGGCCTCCAGCACCGTCATTTGACGTGACAGTGACGTAGTTGGAGGAGAGGAACAACTACATGGATTTCTAGTCTCCGCCTCAAAAACAGAACTTCCTTGCTCTCTTCGCTAGTATTGTAAACTAGCTCCGTTGTGAAAATGTCATCCCAAAATATGAGTGCAGAGGCTGTTATGGACGAGGATATATTTTACAGTGTTTTGGCTTTGTCGGATATTCAGCCGTATACGGCCGAAGAAATGCAGCGGAGAGAGGCTGTGCGAGAGGATATGGTCGGCAGGAACCTTCCGGGCATCAGTAGCTCGCGCACAATGCATCCTGGTACATGTAGGCACTGCCGGCACGGCTTGGCAAGCAGGACTGAGGAATTTATTACGTCAATCAGCTACCTTTACCGTCAACACTGATTAAACATCCACATTAAAAGGTGGCCGATTTTCCATTTGATCAACATGTAATGCACTGCAGTGCTGAATGTGTAAAGTAAGGTAGCTATGAACATTCAAGCTTATGACACATTTGTGTTGCTTTGCATCTGTAAAGTATATTATGGTTTAATGACTCCTGAGAAAAAACATCTGGCTCTTAAGCTGCTAAGTGCTCCACTATGTTCATCAGCTACATGTCATCAGTAACTTTGTCTCTGCTGTTTGGTGCTGGGCAGGTAATAGGTTAATCTGGTGTGAGTGGGAACTTTTCCCCTGAAAACAGCTGCCCACAGTCTCTGAAATGACCTGTGATTGGTCAAAGTCTTCCGTCACAGGCTAGATTTATTTAAAGCCTGAAAACAGAGCCATGAGGAGGAGCAGAAGTCTAGTTTTCTCTCCGAACACTTGAATTACAATATGCTGAAAGGTTATAATGGGTTTTTTGCCCAATGATGCCAAAAACTTTCTGATTAACTGATTAAATAACAAAATGATTAACAATTAAACCTTACCAAATAATCTTCTGTCAACTATCTCACTGATTAACCAAATAATAATTTCAGCACAAATTTGAGCATCGATTTAGCATCAAACAACATACAAAAAAATCAGACCAGAGATAACAACATCAAGAATAAATGTTACTAAAATGTCAATGTTTATAAATTATAGTAATTATAAAACATGTCCATGAGTACTTGTGTGGAATCTGACCAAAATGTCACATCAGAATTAATTCAGCCAAAAGGGTTCCCATAGACTAGGGGTCAGGGGTCAGGGGTCAGGGGTCAGGGGTCAGCAACCTTTACTATCAAAAGAGACATTTTAGGCAAAAAAAAACAAAACAATCTGTCTGGAGCCACAAAACATTTGATCATTGTGATGACGGTAACACAGTTTATAGTCTAAGTATATAGAATATAAGTCTAATGCAGTGAGGGACAGAGTGTTAATGTACTACGGAGTATTAGGGTCACATTGAGGGAAAAAATCTGAGATTTACAGAATGAAGTCATAATATTACGAGAAAAAAGTCGTAATGTTACGAGAATAAAGTCATAACTTTACGAGAAAAAGTCGCAATATTAAGATAATAAAGTCATAACTTTACGAGAAAAAAAGTCGTAATATTACGAGAATAAAGTCATAACTTTACCAGAAAAAAAGTCGTAATATTACGAGAATAAAGTCATAACTTTACGAGAAAAAAAGTCGCAATATTACGAGCATAAAGTCATAACTTTACGAGAAAAAAAGTCTTAATATTAAGAGAATAAAGTCATAATTTTACGAGAAAAAAAGTCGTAATATTACGAGAATAAAGTACTAACTTTACAAGAAAAAAAGTCGTAATATTACGAGAATAAAGTCATAACTTTACGAGAAAAAAAAGTCGTAATATTACGAGAATAAAGTCATAACTCTACGAGAAAAAAAAGTCGTAATATTACGTGAATAAAGTCATAACTTTACGAGAAAAAAAGTCGCAATATTATGAGAATAAAGTCATAACTTTACGAGAAAAGAGTCATAATATTAAGAGAATAAAGTCATAACTTTACGAGAAAAAAAGTCGGAATATAACAAGAATAAAGTCATAACTTTACGAGAAAGAAAGTCGCAATATTGCAAGAATAAAGTCATAACTTTACGAGAAAGAAAGTTGCAATATTACGAGAACAAAGTCATAACTTTACAAGAAAAAAAATCGCAATATTACGAGAATAAAGTCATAACTTTACAAGAAAAAAAGTCGTAAAATTACGAGAATAAAGTCATAACTTTACGAGAAAAAAAGTCGCAATATTACGAGAATAAAGTCATAACTTTACGAGAAAAAAAAGTCGGAATATAACAAGAATAAAGTCATAACTGTACGAGAAAGAGGGTCGCAATATTACGAGAATAAAGTCATAACTTTACGAGAAAGAAAGTCGCAATATTACGAGAATAAAGTCATAACTTTACGAGAAAAAAAGTCGCAATATTACGAGCATAAAGTCATAACTTTACGAGAAAAAAAGTCGTAATGTTACGAGAATAAAGTCATAACTTTACGAGAAAAAGTCGCAATATTAAGATAATAAAGTCATAACTTTACGAGAAAAAAAGTCGTAATATTACGAGAATAAAGTCATAACTTTACGAGAAAAAAAGTCGTAATATTACGAGAATAAAGTCATAACTTTACGAGAAAAAGTCGCAATATTACGAGCATAAAGTCATAACTTTACGAGAAAAAAAGTCTTAATATTAAGAGAATAAAGTCATAATTTTACGAGAAAAAAAGTCGTAATATTACGAGAATAAAGTACTAACTTTACAAGAAAAAAAGTCGTAATATTACGAGAATAAAGTCATAACTTTACGAGAAAAAAAAGTCGTAATATTACGAGAATAAAGTCATAACTCTACGAGAAAAAAAAGTCGTAATATTACGTGAATAAAGTCATAACTTTACGAGAAAAAAAGTCGCAATATTATGAGAATAAAGTCATAACTTTACGAGAAAAGAGTCATAATATTAAGAGAATAAAGTCATAACTTTACGAGAAAAAAAGTCGGAATATAACAAGAATAAAGTCATAACTTTACGAGAAAGAAAGTCGCAATATTGCAAGAATAAAGTCATAACTTTACGAGAAAGAAAGTTGCAATATTACGAGAACAAAGTCATAACTTTACAAGAAAAAAAATCGCAATATTACGAGAATAAAGTCATAACTTTACAAGAAAAAAAGTCGTAAAATTACGAGAATAAAGTCATAACTTTACGAGAAAAAAAAGTCGGAATATAACAAGAATAAAGTCATAACTTTACGAGAAAGAGGGTCGCAATATTACGAGAATAAAGTCATAACTTTACGAGAAAGAAAGTCGCAATATTACGAGAATAAAGTCATAACTTTACGAGAAAAAAAGTCGCAATATTACGAGCATAAAGTCATAACTTTACGAGAAAAAAAGTCGTAATATTACGAGAATAAAGTCAACTTTATATTATGACTTTATTCTCTAAATCTCAGATTTATTTTTTTCCCTCAATGTGGCCCTAATACTCCGTCGTACCATAGACCTACAGCAATGATAAATGAAAATGAAAATGTAAACAAAGAACAGTTATTAATTTCCTGTATTTTTCTTTATAAATCCACAGGGAGCCACTGGAGAGGAACTAAAGAGCTGCAGGCTGCTGACCTCTGGACTAGACAAAACACAAACTGCATCATATCCATCATGTCAGAGACGGACAAAAGCAAACAGCTGCTTCTTAATAAATAGCCAGTATTGTTCCGATATGTTGGTCTAGGTCTGTAAAAGATGTGTGAGAGTGAACGGGTGTGGATGCTGCTCTCACCTCTGTCCGGAGACATGGCCATCCTCTTGCTGAGAGGGGAACCCGGCCTGTCTTTGTCTGACGGCAGGTACCTCTTTCTGTTGCCCTTATCTCCCTGATGCTGGAAAATTACAGGATATAATATGGAGTCAAGCAATGAAAATAAAGGACGTTTAAGGAATTTAATCCTAGAAGCTTCAAGTAATTTACCCAGTGCCTTTCAGAGAAAACATGTACTGCACTTTGTTTCTCACAACTAAATTGGATGATGGAAAAGGTAAACCAGCACATCTAAAGCTCACTAATTAAAATGTTATATCTTCAATCCATATGAAAACCAAAGGGTAAAACAGAGAAGTTGTGGGGAGGTTATGGGCTGGTTAATCTCTTGGTAAAAGAGGAGCAATACTAACCTTATTGAGAAGGGTGAGTTTGATGTCTTTGTGGGAACCTGAAGCTCCGTAGTTTCCTGGGGGGCCCATGGTGCCGGGTGGGGGATGTAAAGGATGGCCCCCCCTGCTACCAGGTCCTGATCTGGGCATCGGGTTTCCTCCTCTGGGTGGGGGACCAGACGGGTCCATCTTCCTGCGCTCCTCCCTGAAAGGCTCATCTTTCTTTGACGGTCTCTCTGTGATGAAAACAGAAAAACATGAGAACTGATGAGCTACGCAGTGCTGCTCATCACTTCTATAACTACCATTTAGAGAAAAATGTTAAGTATTTTAAATCTATATATTAATATCTATATATATTTTAATCTTATTATTTTATACCGACCATTTTACACTCTATTTTCCAGATCTCTAAATTGCATTTTTGTTTGCAATACATACATACATATACATATGTATATGTATATATATATATATACATAGACATATATACATATATATCAAAGCAAATATTTAAATAATCATTTTTATGCAAATAACTACTATAGATGAGAATAACAAAGTACAGTACCCTCCCTCCACCCAAAAATAGGGTTCCCCCAGAAGCTACGGTGTAATTTGAACACTGTAATTTACCATGTATATAATGTTTTTTATGTTAAATATATCAAACATTGAATGACTTCAGATCTAAAATGTTATTCCTTCATTTAGCGCAGAGATTTAAAAAGTGGCAGATAAAATTTCCTAGTGATAGACAAAAAAAAAAATACTTGTCTGCCAGGAAGTGAAGAAAGTTTATTTCAGACCCTTCATTTTACTTACTGCTACTTACTTACTTAAATTGTCATTCTACTAGGCACTGGTGCTAGAAATAGTACGTTTTTACTTTTTATTTTATACACTTATACACTTGAAACTCGTTGTAATTTGTTGTATTTTTTGTATTTTTTGAGCAATCTCTGGCACAAGAATTTCCTTCGGGATTAATAAAGTTCTATCTTATCTTATCTCTTATCTTATCTCATACATACATGTACGTATATACTATATGTGGAAATATCTGTCTTAAACACACAACTGTGGTACTTTTGATTTTTATGAAAGCTAATGAAAAACAACATTTTAATTTTGAAGAATGTGTGTGAAATCTTGACACTTAATGCCTTTAATGTCATTCCACCAACCTTTTTCTCTTCTCTAACTGAAATCCTGTTTTCAATCACTTGTGATTTTCTGTCTTTTGTTTGCCGTTAAACTATCGTCAATGAAACTTAAACTTCTTGCACAGATGTTATACACTAAAAGCCTTCCAGTCGTGCAATGGGCGAAAAACCCTTTTTCTGGTGGTGCTTTTACTTTGAAACTTCTACAGGAAGTGAGTTTAATTGAGAGATGACATGACACTTATTAACCATAAGTGGCCCAGGTAATTCAAGCCCCCTCAATATTTTTTATCGCAGCCTTTATTTGTTCGTGGTAGCTATTTTTTGAGGCCATTATTTGAGAGTTTCTGATTTGTATGTGAAGCTGTTGTGTAGCGGCCTGCTGCACGGGGACTTGGTTGCCCACACTAACCCCTGGTCTTGTCTCTGCCATGTGGAGGCCGGTCCCGTGCAGGCCCTCGCTCCTTGCGAGGCTGATTTGGTGTTGGCGAGCGGGAGCTGGCAGACGACACCGGGCTGGCCAGGTCAGCATACATGTCATCGGAGTCCGCGCTGCGCACCGAGCTGCTGCTGGACGAGGCCGACGACACCGACGACACGCTGCTCACACTCAGCGATCTGTGGTAGGAGACAACAGATCTGACTGAGCATCACAGCTGTGTATGCAATACACAAAATGCACACATGACTGCACATACACATCCTGAATAATAACTACCTGGATTTTCTGGTGGGTTTCCCAACAGTCAGTCAGCGCATGAAAGCAACACAGAATGAATCCATATTAGGATGTGTACTCACAATACAGTATATATACATTTAAAATACCTTTATATTTTCAATATTTAGCTTGCAAACTTACAGAAGATGAATGCAACAGATAAATAAGATACAATTCTGATAGTACTGAAAACCTAAAAGCAGCCGATTGTAAGTGCAATAAACTCTTATATAAATCCCTCCTGTTCTCTGCTCATCTGCTTGTTCATAAATAAGTTAAATATATAAATGACCCCCAAAAGGAAATGGTTGGGAAACTACAGCGAGTACCTGGATTTTCTGGATCCGGAGCGTGAGCGGGAGAGGGAGTTGGAGGAAGATCTGGATCTGGAGCTAGAACCAGAATAACTGCTACCGCTTCCACTAACACTCCCACTCACAGTTCGCCTGGAAGAGAGACAGACACGGAAGTGAGAACACAGCTGCCAGCAATGAAAAACTCAAGGAGGGTGTAACAGCGCTGGGTTCCTGCGGCCTGCCGTACCCCCCCAGTTCCACCACCGCACTCTGCAGGAGACCAATCAGGTGGAGTCAATAATGTAGTTCAACAATAAGCCCCCTTTTCGACCCCGGAACTAGGAACCTTTTGAGGAACTCATTGCATTTCGACCGCAGGGACCAGGGTCTGAAATAAGTTCCAGGGACCTTTACCCCCCTAAAAGAGCGCTGGTTGGGGGGTAATACTTTCTAAAGTTCGGGAACTTCCAGGGTTGGGTTTGCAGGGATGACCGTTGCTGATCGGTGAAACACCCAGAGGACCGCTTCATTCATAAAACAAGGAAGTACTCCAGTATCGATTTCGGCTTTGCTGGCGGCTTCCCAACTTAAAAAAAGATAGAGGAAGAGAGAGATTCCCTCTTTAAGGAACTCCAGAGGAGGACCCGTCGTGCGTGTCCTGTGTTTTATGTACTGTATCTTTAAACAGAGTTGTTTCAGCAGACAATAATGAATTCATATTTACTTTTACAGTGTACCACTGTGGTGTACCACTCTTTAAAAGACAGTAACACACTACCGCTGTCTATTCAAACATGTTCAGAGACAGAGCCTTGTTCTGCCCAAAGGTTTCTACCTGCTAAAGGGGAGGTTTTTCTTTCCATGGATGCTCATGGGGGTTCTCCTGTTGGGTCTCTAAACTATAGAGTACGGTCTAGACCTGCTCTATATATAGAAGCGTCTCGAAATACCTTCTGTTAGGATTTGACGCTATATAAAAATAAACTGAATTGAATGTTACTTAGGGATGCAGATTTTAACCGACCCTCTTTAACCGATTATTAACTGTTAACCGACAAGATTAGTGCCTCGCATGCAGCGGTGCATCAGCTGCAGTGTTTGTCTGCTGAATCTCCAGTTCACCGTCCAAGAGACTTACTTTAGCAGCCACGGTGCTGCGTTCACTGTCTCCAGTTCACCGTCAGGAGAGTTACTGTAGCAGCCACGGTGCTGCGTTCACTGTCTCCAGTTCACCTGTCAGGAGAGTTACTGTAGCAGCCACGGTGCTGCGTTCACTGTCTCCAGTTCACCGTCAGGAGAGTTACTGTAGCAGCCACGGTGCTGCGTTCACTGTCTCCAGTTCACCGTCAGGAGAGTTACTGTAGCAGCCACGGTGCTGCGTTCACTGTCTCCAGTTCACCGTCAGGAGAGTTACTGTAGCAGCCACGGTGCTGCGTTCACTGTCTCCAGTTCACCGTCAGGAGAGTTACTGTAGCAGCCACGGTGCTGCGTTCACTGTCTCCAGTTCACCATCAGGAGAGTTACTGTAGCAGCCACGGTGCTGCGTTCACTGTCTCCAGTTCACCGTCAGGAGAGTTACTGTAGCAGCCACGGTGCTGCGTTCACTGTCTCCAGTTCACCGTCAGGAGAGTTACTGTAGCAGCCACGGTGCTGCGTTCACTGTCTCCAGTTCACCGTCAGGAGAGTTACTGTAGCAGTCACGGTGCTGCGTTCACTGTCTCCAGTTCACCGTCAGGAGAGTTACTGTAGCAGCCACGGTGCTGCGTTCACTGTCTCCAGTTCACCATCAGGAGAGTTACTGTAGCAGTCACGGTGCTGCGTTCACTGTCTCCAGTTCACCGTCAGGAGAGTTACTGTAGCAGCCACGGTGCTGCGTTCACTGTCTCCAGTTCACCGTCAGGAGAGTTACTGTAGCAGCCACGGTGCTGCGTTCACTGTCTCCAGTTCACCGTCAGGAGAGTTACTGTCGCAGCCACGGTGCTGCGTTCACTGTCTCCAGTTCACCGTCAGGAGAGTTAATGTCGCAGCCACGGTGCTGCGTTCACTGTCTCCAGTTCACCTTCAGGAGAGTTACTGTAGCAGCCACGATGCTGCGTTCACTGTCGAGGACATGCAGCCACTTTTCCAGTAAAAGTCTCCACCGCACATTTAGTTTAGTTTAGCAGGTTGTCAACTGTGTGTCTCCCGGTGTAACTTTAGCGAGTGTCCGACAGACACTCGTGTGTGTGTGGCGGCGGTGAGTGTGATGTTGTCGGTGGCGTTATAGCTGTGAACGTAGCTGTAGCAGACAGTGTCTGTACAGTTTATTTGTTGGTGAATAAATGCTACGAGGCTACAACTCTTACGCTCAAGCGAGTTCAAGATGGGAGCCAACTTCCTGTATCTGCAATGCCAGCTCAGACTCTCTTAAGTTGGACCAGCTTTTCTCCTTTAAGTGACAAGCCGCTCCTCTGAGTTTTGCTCAGCTTTTTAATTAATTATTAATATTTCTTTTAACTATTTAACCGATAGCGTTAATCGGTTAGAGTTCTTAAACGGTTAATTATTACCATCCCTAATGTTTCTCCATCCCACCGCCCCCGTCAGTATCACTAAGCTACAGTATTTCTCATATCATACCTGTCAATCAGAGGGAAGTAGTTTACAAACAGAATTAAAAAAACAGGTGTTGGAACTGGTTTTCCTGGATAGTTTCCACAGTGTAACCCATTCAGCCTCCACTCACACCCACACACAGACATGAAAACAGTTTCTCACACCCTTAGTGTTCTTCCCTGACCTTTAGCTCTTCTTCCTCTCTGTCTGTTATTGCTCGGTCACACGCACAAACACACACAATGCGAGCACTCACAACGCTGCAGTTTTTCCTCAACCTATCCACCCACTCCCTCCCTCGCACACACCCAGTTTCTATGGTCTTCCCCCCGAAATGCACAGCGTTGGCAAAGTTCTGCTTATTGCAAATGTATTTGTTTAACAGTCATCCACTGTTGACATACTTCCTTGCAAATTTGAGTCAGGAAGGTCAACATTCACCCTCATTGCCCGCACCTAAAACTAATAGTCAGTTATCCTGTATGCACACGCTGTGCTCACACAACGTGTTAACCCCCCTCTTTTTCATAGACCAGTTTTAGTCTTCTTTAGGGGGTCCAGGGGGTCTTTAGGGGGAGATAGCAGGTCAGCAGTAGATGTCACATAGAAGTGGTGTACATCATCTGAAAGCTGAGAACCTGGAGATTAATTTGAGATGCAGCTCAGCACTGTGTGTCAAGTTGTTCTAGTCATAAATCAGAAATAAAAATATTAATTCATTAATTAATCGGAATGAATAATGAAAGTGTATAAGGGTTTAGAACATGATGATAGAAGTATCTGATGTCCATCCCCATGCTCTATTATGTCTATAAGTTGTTGCAGCAATTCTTGGGTTGATACCATTTGTTACACAGATTTGTTGCTAAATTTAACCATTTTTTAATCTATCGAGAATTGATAAAAATGATCAATAATCCCTCAAAAATACCACATTAAGACACCAAGACCTTGAGGAACAACATAGAAAAAGACATGCTGTGATTTGGGATCAAAAACTTTGGAGATTTCTGCAAGAATTTCATTTTTTGGCGATTGTATGGCGAGCTCTTGTGTTGTGTAAACTGCTCAGAAACCCCCTTATCGTCAATCTAGCTAGGAAAGCCATCCATCCTCTGAATGCTCTAGGTCTCTAGTTTGATCCATCCATCCTCTGAATGCTCTAGGTCTCTAGTTTGATCCATCCATCCTCTGAATGCTCTAGGTCTCTAGTTTGATCCATCCATCCTCTGAATGCTCTAGGTCTCTAGTTTGATCCATCCATCCTCTGAATGCTCTAGGTCTCTATTTTGTGGCTGTAAAGTTTCATGAGGCTGTGATTATCCTAGAGGTCACCACAGGTCATTTTATACAGTGAGGTCAATGAAATGTCTCCTATGGGGACTAACATCATCACACATGAATACAGTTGAGCTCATTGGATCCACCAGAGTCTCAGCTTTACAGTGATACACAATTTATGGAATTCAGGACTGTTTAGGGACCCCAGTATGCAGAAATATTCAAATACATAATTTTAGAATAGGAGACAATAACACATTTTACTGCATGTGTGCTTAGTTTTCCATAACTTGGACATAACTGAATAAACAAGCTAACACACCAAACACAGTTATTGCACACTAGTGTCTGGAAACATTTACAACTCACCCAGTCAATGATACAGACCGTTTTAGAATAGCTTTTTCTCTGGTGTTCCTCAAGGTCTTGGTGTCTTAATGTGGTATTTTGGAGGGAGTATTGATCATTTTTATCAATTCTCCAGTGGAAAAAAATTATTAAATTTAGCACCAAATCTGTGTAACAAATGGTATCGACCCAGAAATTGCTGCAACAACTTATGAGTCATAATAGAGCATGGGGGTGGACATCAGATACTTCTATCATCATGTTCTAAACCCTTATACACTTTCACAATTGTGGGAATTGTGGAGGGAGTGGAGTGGAAAAGGTTAAATAAAAAGAGATCTGATTAAAAGTTGCTGGTTTTGGTCTTCTCTCTGACAAAGCCTCAACACTAGCGGTGAGAAACCCCTTAAGATCGGGTGTTTTTTTAGTTTGTAGTAAAATTTGGATACTAAATTAATGCTAAATTGCTAAGTTACTGCTGAATTATGCTGAATTAAACACTCTGCTAGTGCTGTACTGTTGTATTATGCTGGCACTTCAGGCACAATGCTGCTTACTGTGCATCGGGCTAGTGCACACACTTAACGTCACTTTTTACTATTTTTGACTATTTATTATGTATTTTTCACTATTTATCATGTGTTTTATTTGTTATAGTTGATTCTTACTGCTTTTTAAATTATTATATTAGTGCTTTCTTATTCCGGGACCTGAGGACTATATTTCGTTCTCTTTCATGTACCAACATGTTCTGGAAAGACAATAAAAACTTCCTTGATCCTTAAAACATCTCTGGTTTAAATGGGTGACGCTAAATTGAGCAGTTACAGTTGACTACTTTTGCCGAAGTAAATATTTGAACGGAATGAAGTGTTTTCCAACCTCAGGTGTTTGATTTAAATGAGACGTCTGTTAGTTTAAACCAGGGGTCTCCAACCTTTTTTCCTCTGAGAGCTACTTTGACAAAATGAAAGTGGCCGAGAGCTCCTCATATTTTATATTATTAGTGACATTTATTCACATCGCTCAGCTCCACCCAAACCAGCTGAATAAGCTTCTTTTGTGTGAAAATGTTGATATCCAACACTCACATTTTGTATCAAAACATCTTAAATTCAGCAGCATGTGCATGTTTTTTTCTGTATGCATTTCTTTACATTTTCAATGTGTCCAGCTCACAGTATTAAATACACATCAGATTAATGTCATAGAAAAAAAAATGTTGTTACTTATTTTCTGTCTGTCCACATATCACTGTATCACTTCCCTTCACATCCCTTCATCATCTGTAGTTCACATGCATGTGTTACATGCATTCAGTCTTTTTAACAGTCAGTGAGATGACTGGCGCTGCATGGAGTCAACAAGAGAGGTGTATGCTGGAGTGTATCCACTTAGGTTCACTCTTACTGAGTCATTTAAATGTTCATCTGTCAGTCTTTTTCTGAACTTAGATTTTCTGGAGTGAACCGACTCATCAAACGGCTCTTCATTTTACCACTTCTGCCTTTTATAATTCAGCCAAACTTAGCGTTGTTTTGACCTATGATTAGTATGTGTGCACATATATCACTTAAATTAAGTTAATTAATCCAAATGCTGCTTCGTTTCCGACTGTCACTCATCTTGTCTGCTGTTAGCGCATCGCACCAAACTCCTCTCTCTCTTTCTCTCCTCCTCTCCCTCCTGCTCTGTACCTGTAGAGTAGACCGTCAGCACACCGCACCAAACTCCTCTCTCTCTTTCTCTCCTCCTCTCCCTCCTGCTCTGTACCTGTAGACCGTCAGCGCCCCCCCGCCCCTCCCTGCTTGTATGATCCTTGTCTGTCATCACTGGCACGGCACGCACGTCATTAACACAACATTCAGTCACAGTCAGTGCGTGCATGGTTTGCCCGTGGCGCGGAGAAGATCCTATCATTCTGCCTTGTATTCATTTACAAAAGAAAACGGCTCTCGGACGGGAGCCGGTTTCCATCATTCACTTAAAAGAGCCGACATCACTATTACATATTCTGTGAACCTTTGGCGAGCGACTCAGAAACGGGTCGCGAGCTACTGGTCGCTCGCGAGCGACGTGTTGGAGACCCCTGTTTAAAAGTATTTGAACTTAACTGAGTGTTTGATTTGAATTAACTACTTTCCAGTTTGGGGTGTTTGAATGGAATTAAAACCTTTTCGGTTTTAATTGCTTGCTACTAGATGGAATATTGTTCACGTTAAATCATTTGATTGCTAAATGAAAAATGTTCAGCTTGATTACTTTGAGAATTTGCAATTCAGTTTGTTGAATTGAATTTGAGATTTTACTAGAAGAGGCTCGACGCCGCCTCATTAAACCTGGCGAGGATCTTGACCCAGACAGACTAACTGGAACAGAACTTTTCCTGATTCCTGCCATAAATCAAATTCCTTTTGCGACGTAATGTAACAACAGATTTTCAGTCAGATCTGACCCCATAGCAGATGATGTAAAAGGTTGAAGGTGAGACACCCACCTCCGTGGAGGATGCTGCTGCCGTTCTTTCCGCCTGTCTTCCCTCGGGTTGGGAGGTTTTCCAGGTTCTCTCGGAGGCAGAGGTCTCCCCGCTCCACCGCTGCCCGCCCCGCCACCTGCACCTCCAGCCTCCCGGGGATTGGCGGGAGGCTTCCCTCCCTCTGGCGGGGGTTTGGGAGGCCGGCCCTGCGGTCCCCCAGGCGGAGGAGGACTAGGAGCTTTCTTCAAGGCGGGCTTGTCCCTGCGAGGAGGGGGCATGGCACCCGGCTTCAGCGGCACGCTTAGGGATGGAAAAGGCACTTTTTCAAGCATGCAGACAGTGATGGGAGGGCATGAGCTATCAACTAGCATGTCAGCGGAGCACATGCAATGCTCTAGCTAATGATCAATTATTAATAATCAATAAACAGGCATGATGCATGGTGAGGCTGGAGCAGGCCCAAACTACAGACTTCATTATTACATTATTTACTACCACACACACACACACAGAAAAAAGAAAAGAGTTGAACACTAATGAGAAAATGTATTTAAGGAGAAACAAGGAGGAAGCAGATAATATAAGCATGGCTGACTGTGGATTAATATTTACCCTTTAACTAACACCGGGGGAGGATCTGGTTTGTTCTTAGCATTCCTCTGTGCTGCTGGACTCGGTGAGGGGGATGTGGAGAACGATCGAGACCTATAAATCACAGAGATGCACGGTGAAAAAAAAAGAGAGAGCTACCCGAAGTCCAAAAAAAAAATGTGACATCGTAATATCAAATCCCCGTGTGACGAATGCCTGCGCTATGTGCCTAAATTAATTGGAAATTGGAGAAAATCTGGGGGCATGCCACCCCGGAGAAAACCTTTTGGCTGTAAAAGCCCAATTTTGGTTCCTCTGCACATCTACAGTTTAGTTTTTGACCGCTTGCTCCAAACTTTGTCAAAATGTGTGCCAGATTTGAAGAAATTTCCCAAAGGCATTCCTGAGATATCGCGTTAATAAGATCGGTACGGACAGCTGTCGCCGGGTTGGAGGCATACAAATTAAACACCGTATGATTTAGCTCCAAAATCAGCTATCTTTTTAGATATATGGAATCCATTTTTCACCTACTTGACTGGACGGCCTGGAAACACCTGAGGAGGCTAATTTTAACCTCTTGCACAATCTCGTGCTTACTCACCCAGTTATTTTCAATAAGTGTAATGTGACAACATGTGCACGTCACTATTCCCTTTGTCTTCCAAGAGGTTAAGATTTTTTTATCGACTTAATAAAGATGGCTTTTATCTACAGTATATTACTGTTAAAACAGATGCCAACTTAACATAGAAGTTATAATGTAAAGTGTTCTCTATTGAAAGAGATGTAAGCAGCCTTGTAGTGGCTAAAAACGTTCACATTTCATCTAACTATGAAATCCCACAGGAGAAGGCTTTGTGGAAGTACTGCTGTACAAACAAGTCTGCAGGTTGAACAGAAGGAGAGGAAAGACTGAATGTGTGTGTACGTAAAGACTCTAAGTGTAAATTCAACAGTACCTAGAGCGGCTGCCACTGAAGGAGCTGCGCTGCGAGGAGTGGCTGGAGTAGGAGCTGAACGAGGAAGAGCGGCTGCGGGAGCGAGACGACCCAGAGCCTGTATAGGATGAAGAGCGAGACGAAGACCTGAAACACACAGAGACAGATTAAGATTAATGGATGGCTTCTTAAACACTCCTGCAAGCTGTCTGATAAATGTAGTGGAGTAAAAGGTACAATATTTGCCTCTGAGATGTTGTGGCGGAGAAGTAAAAAGTAAAAAAATACTCAAGAAAAGTACCTCAAAATTGTGGTAAACATACCTGCATTGAAGAAGAACAACTACTTTATTAATCCCTGGTGGGGAATTAAATATCTTCACATTTCTTACCAAATTTATACATTTTCATTTAATTAAATTTCAGGTTGAAAATGGCTCAAAGCACCATCTACTGTTTTAAATCAGCCCTAATCTTGCAGGGCCAGTTCTGAGATAGAGTCGACTGTTTGGGACTAATCTATGTCATGAAATTGATATAAAAAAATGTGTGTTAACGCCCTCTAATCAGACCCCCCTCCTCGCCTCTCCCCACAGCGTAGCATTACAATGACAGCACAACACAAGCCTGTTCTCTCCTTTCATCAGCACATTACAAAAACCCAGTAAATCAGTGTTAATGACTGATAATCCGGCGATAGCAGTGTGCTTTCCAACGCTACAAGTGTGTGGATGAGGCATTTATTTAGCAGCTGGCTAGTTAGCTAGCTTCAACATTAGCTTGATAATTCCACCATGCTTTCATGCTACGGTTACGCATCTCAAATTAATCTTCAGGTTCCAGCTAAGATGTACACCACTTCTATGTGACCTCTACTGTTGACTGTAGTTGTCCACTTTCTTGGCATCTCATGTCTCCGTGACTATTGATTCCTCTTATTGATGCTTTCCCACAGTTACGCTGCACAATGACTCATACGCATGCTGGATCATGTTTCAGTTTGTTTGGGACCGGAGACACGGTGGAGAGAAATAAAAACACTCAACACCGTGGTGCTACTAAACCTGAGGAGGTGCACCCTATTTGTTCACTGATAAAGCGACACTGTGAACTGTGTTTAAATCAGCAGGAGGAGAGTTAGTAACGTTAGCTGTTAGCAGCCGTTAGCAGCACAGTCATGACTGGATAAATAACGGAGATACGAACGTTAACGGAGGTGCCATTGAGTTATTATTATGAAGCGTTCAAAGTCTGCTCAGGAAAAAGGACTATTGGGTGAAGGTAAATTACAACGTTACTATGATGTGTTCAAGTGTAATCTCGTAAAATTAAGTTTTTTGTGAGAAACTTGAATAAATCCAGTTGTTTGAAGGAGATGTTTTCACAGCAATATAAAATAGATATTAGAGAGAGAATTAGAGAGAGAATTATGACCTGTTTAACTTAATAACACTAGCTCTAAGCAGCTTGCCAAGATTTATTTTAATCAAAGCAAATATTTAAATATTCATGATCATTTGAATTGTGTGATTTTATGCAAACACTATAGATGACAATCACAAAGTACAGTACAGTACTGTGTACTCTACCCTCCCTCCACGGTGTTATTCAAACACTGTAATTTACCATGTTTATAATGTTTTTTTATGCCATTCCTTCATTTAGTGCAGAGATTTCAAAAGTGGCAGATAAAAATTCTGAGTGATAGACAAAAGAAATACTTGTCTGTCACAGGTGAAGAAAGTTAATTTCAGACCCTGAGTACATGCATAAGTGACTTGTACACTTCAGAGATGCGAGCTGGTCTGGTAAAAATAGACAATAAAGATAGCAGAGTGAGAAAAGAGCCGTCCAAGTGTCCAGTGGACAACGGCACACCGGCATAAATGGCAGCAGATCGCCTTGAGCAGCCAACACAGCCAGGTTTTGACTACACACATACTCAACTGCTCACCACTGCGCAGCTAATAGTTTTTAGAAGTTACAAAATTAGTTGAATGTAGTTTAACTTGTGTGTAACCAACAGGTGAGGTTTAGGCTAAATTCACCTTTATTGGGAAGGTAATTTTCGGCAATAGGATTAACGTAAATGCTGCGTGTTTTTCAACCCATGAAAACTTCCTTCCCCATCATGATGACACAGGACATCCCGACTTGAAGGAGGAGTTCGTACCTGGAGGAGTTGGACAGAGAGACGGAGGAGCCAGAGGGCCGATGTCGCCGACGGCCTCGCGGTGGGGAGCCGAGCCCAGGGCGTCTCCTGGGGGATTTGGACCGACGCCACGGGTCCTTCCACTCATCTGGTCGCCTCATAACCGGAACAACCTCTTTCTTTGAGGGAGGGTCCATCGGCCTGCTGAGAAATTTTGTTTTCTTTTAAATCATTCTAACATCTACTAATTTGGGATAAACTGGGTGTACGTCATCATTTTTTTGTGTTTTAAATATTGCATACAATTTCATAAGTCACTCCCCTCACCAGCAGATGGTTGGGGGGGTAGTATACTTTCTGAAAGTACTGAAAATGTCTCCGCCGCTGATTGGTCAAACACACACACACAGCGCTACTCCTTCAACGGCGTCAACTCGTGAACCGCTAAACAAGGAAGCACACTAGTATCGATTTGGGACCATTTTAAGACGAGGGGAGAACGTTTTTCTTTGTTGGATAACATTGAAAGTAAAGTTCTGCGGTCGACCTTCCGACTCATTAAAGAAAAAGACACAAAAAGAAAGAGATGGTGAGGGTGAGAGGTAACGTTAGAGGAGTGAGACGGTGCGGTGGTGCTGTGAATGAGAGAAAGAAAAGCTATATTCTGATTGTTTCGCTGCGGTTACGTTCTAAAGCACAAATAAATAACCATCCAACACTCAACAGATGATTTACTGTGGAGATAGACGATCTTGCAGCAGTAAATGTCGACGTGTATTTTAGATGTATATAAATATTTATAGGAGGAAATTAACAAGATGAGTGGATGTTCCAACTGTGAATGAAACAGAAGGAGTCCTGTCTCAGTTGCTGGAGATGCTAGGCATTATAACTTGTGTGAGGAGTATGCAAATAACCTTATTTTTAAAGGTTCTATAAAGATGTAAAGATAAAGTGGAGTAATGTCTACCTGAGCAGAGGATGAAGTCGCTCTCCCAATTTGCGTGTTGTATCAGAGTTTCTCAGTGCTTTGTTTACACAGACGGGTCAGACACACTGAGCTACTGTTCAGTCGTCACTCATCAGGCGACAGCACTGTGCTTTCCTACCCTTTGACCCTTTGAGTGTGTGGATGAAGCATTAAGTTGTTAAATTTTACTCATTTACTCTGGCTATCTATGCTTTGTAGTTACAACTCCACTGCACGTTTGAATGGGAATGTGCGTTCTACTCTTCATTCTATTTCTACGGTTTCCCCTACATCCACTCTGCAGCGGCACACCGCGGTGAGTCTATGAACAAGGCAAGTGTCTGTGCTTAATTCACATTAGGGATGTTAATAATTAACCGTTTAACCGCTAACCGACATTTTAACCGATTAACGATATCGGCACTGTGGGTGCTACAGTAACGCTAACAGATGGGTGAACTGGAGACAGTGAACGCAGCACTGTGGTTGCTACAGTAACGCTACCAGACGGGTGAACTGGAGACAGTGAACGCAGCACTGTGGGTGCTACAGTAACGCTACCAGACGGGAGAACTGGAGACAGTGAACGCAGCACCGTGGCTGCTACAGTAACGCTACCAGATAGGTGAACTGGAGACAGTGAACGCAGCACTGTGGGTGCTACAGTAATGCTACCAGATAGGTGAACTGGAGACAGTGAACGCAGCACCGTGGGTGCTACAGTAACGCTACCAGACGGGAGAACTGGAGACAGTGAACGCAGCACCGTGGGTGCTACAGTAACGCTACCAGATAGGTGAACTGGAGACAGTGAACGCAGCACCGTGGGTGCTACAGTAACGCTACCAGACGGGAGACTTGGAGACAGTGAACGCAGCATCGTGGGTGCTACAGTAACGCTACCAGACGGGAGACTTGGAGACAGTGAACGCAGCATCGTGGGTGCTACAGTAACGCTACCAGAAGGGTGAACTGGAGACAGTGAACGCAGCATCGTGGGTGCTACAGTAACGCTACCAGACGGTAGAACTGGAGATAGTGAACGCAGCACCGTGGTTGCTACAGTAATGCTACCAGATGGAAGAACTGGAGACAGTGAACGCAGCACCGTGGGTGCTACAGTAACGCTACCAGACGGGTGAACTGGAGACAGTGAACGCAGTACCTTGGTTGCTACAGTAACGCTACCAGATGGAAGAACTGGAGACAGTGAACGCAGCACCGTGGGTGCTACAGTAATGCTACCAGATAGGTGAACTGGAGACAGTGAACGCAGCATCGTGGGTGCTACAGTAACGCTACCAGACGGTAGAACTGGAGATAGTGAACGCAGCACCGTGGCTGCTACACTAACGCTACCAGATGGAAGAACTGGAGACAGTGAACGCAGCACCGTGGGTGCTACAGTAACGCTAGCAGATGGAAGAACTGGAGACAGTGAACGCAGCACCGTGGGTGCTACAGTAACGCTACCAGATAGGTGAACTGGAGACAGTGAACGCAGCATCGTGGGTGCTACAGTAACGCTACCAGACGGGTGAACTGGAGACAGTGAACGCAGCACCGTGGCTGCTACACTAACGCTACCAGATGGAAGAACTGGAGACAGTGAACGCAGCACCGTGGGTGCTACAGTAACGCTACCAGACGGGTGAACTGGGGACAGTGAACGCAGCACCGTGGCTGCTACACTAACGCTACCAGATGGAAGAACTGGAGACAGTGAACGCAGCACCGTGGCTGCTACACTAACGCTACCAGATGGAAGAACTGGAGACAGTGAACGCAGCACCGTGGGTGCTACAGTAATGCTACCAGATAGGTGAACTGGAGACAGTGAACGCAGCATCGTGGGTGCTACAGTAACGCTACCAGACGGTAGAACTGGAGATAGTGAACGCAGCACCGTGGCTGCTACACTAACGCTACCAGATGGAAGAACTGGAGACAGTGAACGCAGCACCGTGGGTGCTACAGTAACGCTAGCAGATGGAAGAACTGGAGACAGTGAACGCAGCACCGTGGGTGCTACAGTAACGCTACCAGATAGGTGAACTGGAGACAGTGAACGCAGCATCGTGGGTGCTACAGTAACGCTACCAGACGGGTGAACTGGGGACAGTGAACGCAGCACCGTGGCTGCTACACTAACGCTACCAGATGGAAGAACTGGAGACAGTGAACGCAGCACCGTGGCTGCTACACTAACGCTACCAGATGGAAGAACTGGAGACAGTGAACGCAGCACCGTGGCTGCTACAGTAACACTACTAGACGGGTGAACTGGAGACAGTGAACGCAGCACTGTGGCTGCTACAGTACGCAGACGCACTAATCTTGTCGGTTAACGGTTAGTAACAGGTTAACGAGGGTCGGTTATCGCTTAAGAACATTTTCAGAATTAGCATCCCTAGTTCACATGTCTGTAATAACAGCAGGACTGTCGAGTGTACGTTCTCTAAACTGCTCAAGTCAGTTGAACGAGTGAAGTGAAGATAACGTTGTCGGTAGTCTACGCTAACATGCTGACGGAATCGGTGTTTTGTGTTTTCAGCTGAGCTAGACCAGAGAATATTCAGTTTAAACAGATCAGTGATGCTGTTTTGTCCTCGTTGTTCTCCGTTTGCTGGAAGTGATGTACATGTAGCCCTGGTGGGTTTTATTTGGAGGGAGCACGGCACCTTTTAAATACTACAGTGCTTGTCAGCAACTGATCATATGGTAACTTAGGAGTTAATTTGGTTTTATACGCTCTGATTGATTAGGCATGCAGTTAACACATTAGTCATAATGTTGTTTTAATGAAAACTCGACTCCTAGCATTTGCTCCTGGTGCTGTTCACCACTGTTTTGGAAGTGCCGTATGTTCTTATGAATTAAGTGACATCTAGTAGATCTAATTTATGCCGATGAATGTGAAGAGTGGTTCATCTGGACTTCGAAAAGGGGTCTGAGAAATATTTGGAAAAGTAACTGATAAATATTTAGAGAAACTTAAAAGAAACTTGTAAGTGTTAAATTTGAGAAGGGAATTTGGTGTGGTGTAATTGTGTTAGTGTGAGCACGCGCGCGCACACACACACACACACACACACACACACACTCCCCCCCCCCCCCCCCCCATTAGCAGTCAACCTCGGGGGTATGTTTTGGTTTACTATTACAACAGAAACTGCCTTTGGACAATGTGCTGCATAAACTGTTGAAGCGTAATATAACAAGGAATTAAACATTAACATCAATCTGGAACAGGGAAACATACTTGGAATAACATCTGCTCGACCATAATAAATGAGTGGGCGTCCTTTAATGAGTACAAACAAACCGTAAGTACATGAAAGGAACATGTCTCGCAGTGGATGAGAAATTCCGCAGGTGTGATGCAAAAGCATTGACGTCAGAGCATTCAGAGCTAAAAATAGAATCACAACACTGGAGCTATTTTTAGCTCTCAGGTATATATATATCCTTATCAACAGAATGCTTCCTTTGAGGAAGGAATGAAAAACAAAAAAAAGTGAGTGGGGCAAATTAACCCATAATGCCCACGGAGAGCAACAACAGGTAGCAGGATGTTTGCAGACCTGTGTAGGTTTAATGATTGTACCTGAGGAGAAGTCTGGAAAAGCATAAGCCAATCTGGTGGATGGAGGCTTGAACCTGTTGGAACGTCGCATAAACCCAACGTCACTGTTTGTTTTTTTATTATAGAGCAGGTGTTTAACAAGACTCGGTCAAAACCGAGTATTTGTCTGGACCGTGTCTGTGAATCTGTGGCTAAATTATTCAACAGAGAGTCAGTGGTCATGTCTATAATGTTAAATCCAGCGCTACATGTCCACCTGGAGGACACTAGAAGACGCGCTGCTCCACTCAACTTGAATGCATCTGATTGGTTCCTGGTTTTCTGCTCGCCGTTTCAAAACAGGAAACAACATGGCGGCCTGCCCGTAAACTTTCTGTTATACCGTCTAAACAATCCACCAAAATCTACTTATAGGCGATGATGCCTCTGCTGACTGGTTTCATTTTAGAGCTAGATCGCCAAGTTTGACAGCTTTGGTCCACGTTTCGTGAGCCAGACGCTTCGCGCTGGACGGGTTCATTTGCATAAAGGACTGTTCCCCGCCTTTTCATTTTGAAAAAGCAACGGCCAAAGAGGAAACTCCCAACACTCGGCCGACCAATCGTGTAACTTCATCACTCACTCGGTGACAGACTTTTGCGTTTGTAGGGCGTAGAGAGTGCAGACTTCAGGAAGTTGAGACTAAAGAAAGACATAAAATTTAGCACCAACTGAGGCAACTATTTTGCATCCACCGGTTTTAAAATATCAAATACAAAATTTGACCATATTCACAACTATTTACAGTCTTAAATTCAATTTAATTACGTATTAAGATTTGCTAAAAACCAAGTGACGGCAACATCTCTTGACTAAACTGATTCTTATTCATTGCTGGTAGCTTAACAGTGATAAAAAAGAGGAAATACTTTCACATAAAGACTGTATTTCTGTTACAGAGTAGTATATATCACTTGATCATATTGTTGTACGGATGAAGTGAGTGATTGAGTTTGCATAAACTGGGAATAGGGGACATTAACATCAAGGTTAACTTGAGGGAAATCCTCTCTTTAATGACCAAGACTAGTATTTGGTGAATCCACTATTCTGGCAACCCACAGTTGAACGAGGTGTTGCACAAATATATTTAATGTGTAGATCAAATTTTACCGTTAAGTGAATGTACATACTGGTTTTCCCACAAATAACGTTCAACATACAGAACTTTTCCATACCATTAACCCAACTATAAATGTACTACTATTTTGTGCAGCAGTAACTTCTGCAGTCGCAGTAACATCGGAAATTTGTATTACTGCAGATTAGAAAGTGAATAAATTAAAATCTTTTAAAGCAATGGTTAAATATGAGGTTGGGTATTCATGTACTATATGCAGTACATTTCTTAAATTTTATTTTTCACTGGGGACCACTTGGCATTCAAAATCTTCTACTAGAAAACATAGACCCAGAAAGTAGTCAGTGCAGATATGTCGAACTAGTAGTTCTTCAGCCAAGAGTAGATCCCTGGAGGGATTTCCACATCGCTTCAGGCAGGTAATATTGCCTCAGCGCTTTACGTCACTCGTCATTAAAAACCATAGGGTGTGGCTCGGAGCTGTTGACAATAAAAGTCCCTTATATCCTTTAGTGTGTAAATACACAATGTACTGTAATTACATGAAAGGAACATGTGGATGAGAAACTCCGCAGGTGTGATGCAAGAGCAAACGAGTGATGTCAGAGCACTCATAGAGCTAAAGATAGAATCACAACACAGGAGCTAAAAGGAAGAAAGGAAGTGGGGCAAATAAACCCATAACGCCCACGGAGTAGGGCTGAACAATAAATCATATTTTCATCGTCATACGGCGCTCTTCACCCACACAAACACACCCCACAGCGCAGCGAACAGCTGATCAGAGAGACCGCGGTGGAGACAGAGAAGTGAAACCAGGTGAAGTCGAGCTGACGACGCCCGTTACTGTAAGTAAATGCATGAAACTCTGCAAGTGTAAAGCCAAGATACGTTATCATTACACCTGTTCAACAAGCATAAACATGATTTAACGCTACACATGTAGAAAAGCAACATTTCAATCTGCTCTGTCCGCAGTCTCTCATCCACCGCCGCTATGTTTAAACAAGCAGAGCACGTTAGCTCGGCTGCTAACAGCTAACTGTAAACTCGTGTGAGTTATTTAGTTGAGTTGTGACAGACTTTAGTTCCCTCTAGCGAGCCGTGTTTCAGTGAATGTTTCCGGGGAGTTTATTGTGAAGGGAGGAACGGAAGTCGTGAAGCGGTGATGTGCTGTGATTGACATGGTTGCAGATAAGGATGCACCGATACCGGTACCAGTATCGGTGCATCTCTAGTTGCAGACTACGGAGCTTCCGTGTTATTAATTTATTATCTTCATAAAGTAAAGGAGCAGCGTAACCAAACTAAAGCTGGCAGTAGGCTGTGTAGTCTAACTGTTTAAAGGTTAGTTTGTGATGTATCTTACTGGTTAACTGATCAGCTGGCTGAGACAAAGTTTTTTTTCTTCATCGCAAGTCATATCGTCATCTCAATATTGAACAATGTTATCGCACATCAACAGATTTTCTTCATATCAGCAGGCCTAACCCCGGAGTACAACAAAAGGTAACAGGATGTTTGCAGACCTCTGTAGGTTTAATGATTCTACCTGAGGAGCTTTCTGGAAAAGCACAAGCCAATCTGGTGGAAGGAGGCTTGAACCTGTTGGAACGTTGCATGAACGTCACTATTTGTTTTTTTTATTATAGAGCAGGTGTTTAAAAAAGTGTCCAGCGTCACAGAGAGCACAGACTTCAGGAAGACGTCAAATTTAACGCTAATTGAGGCAACCATCTTGCATCCGCCTGTTTTGAAATACAAAATTTGACCATATTCACAACTATTTACAGTCTTAAATTAAATTAAATTACGTATTAAGGCAACATCTTTTGACTAAACTGATTCTTATCCACTGCTGGTAGCTTAACGGTGATAAAAAAGAGGAAATACTTTGCACATAAAGACTGTATTTCTGTTACAGAGTAGTATATATCACTTGATCATATTGTTGTACGGATGAAGCGAGTGATTGAGTTTGCTTAAATTAGGAATAGGGGACATTAGGAATAGGTCTGTCTCCGTGTAAGTCTGTTCCTGGTAAAGGCCGTGCCTCTCCGGTTTGGGTATGGACAACTTATTTAACATTAAGGTTAAATTGAGTAGTAAGTGACCCAGAGTAGATCACTGGAAGGATTTCCACATCGCTTCAGGCAGGTAATATTGCCTAAGTGTTTTCATCACGCACCATTGAACACAATGGGGGGGGTGTGGCTCGGAGGTGTTGACAAAACTGACAGGAAAGCCGTCATCGTTGTCGGTGTCTCCCCCGCTGATGAGGAAACACCTACTTAAGTTCCACAATTTCAAAACCAGAGACTGTGAAGACAAAGACAATGGCTGGCTGTGTTATCAGTCATAAACTGGAGTGGACTGTGTGATCAGATTCATCAATTCTGAATCACAATGAGGGAGGGTTTCCAAATATGGACTAATGCTGCTTTTCCATAGACGTACAGTAACTTTATCGACGCATTGAGAGAAATACTTATTAGCAGTAAGTGGAATTTCTAATTACAAATTGACATGCCTTTTGTGACAGTGAAAAGTAAACATTAAATATAAAACCAAGGGCTCAGTAAGTAAGATAATGTTAGTGCTAAGGGTGTAAAATCACGAGTTTCATCACATTACAGTATTACATTGATTTTTGGACAATACGATATTTGCTCATTGCTCATTTTAAATAAAAATAAAAAATAGACCTCCTGATGTTCACTAGAAAGTGCAACACTTCTTATGTTTAAGTGCAGCTGTTTTTTTTTATCAGTTAAGAATTTCATAATAAAGGTGCATCTTAAAGATGATGATTAAGTATTGATGTTTTCAATTTGCATTGTTGCTCATTGAATCAATATTGATTTAAATCGATGAATCATTATACCCCTAGGTCAGAGGTCAGTAACCTGCAGCTCTTTAGCTCCTCTCCAGCGGCTCCCTGTGGATTTATAAAAATGGATATGAATAACTGTTTTTTGTTTACATTTTCATTTTTATTTATCATAGTCGTAGGTCTACGGTATGACGGAGTATTAGGGCCACATTGAGGAAAAAAAATAAATCTGAGATATCGATAATAAAGTCATAATATTATAAAGTAGTAATTTTACGTGTTATTTTATTTTTTTTCTCTTAAAGTTATGACTTTATTCTCATAATATTACGACTTCTTTCTTGTAAAGTTATGACTTTATTCTCGTAATATTATGACTTTTTTTCTCGTAATATTATGACTTTATTCTCTAATATTATGACTTTTTTTCTCGTAAAGTTATGACTTTATTCTCATAATATTACGACTTTTTTCTTGTAAAGTTATGACTTGATTCTCGTAATATTACGACTTTTTTCTTGTAAACTTCTGACTTTATTCTCGTAATGTTATGACTTTTTTTCTCGTAAAGTTATGACTTTATTCTTGTAATATTACAACTTTTTACTTGTAAAGTTATGACTTTATTCTCGTAATATTACGACTTTTTTCTCTTAAAGTTATGACTTGATTCTCATAATATTACAACTTTTTTCTTGTAAAGTTATGACTTTATTCTCGTAATATTATGACCTTATTCTCTAATATTATGAATTTTTTTCTCTTAAAGTTATGACTTTATTCTCATAATATTACAACTTTTTTCTCGTAAAGTTATGACTTGATTCTCGTAATATTACGACTTTTTTCTTGTAACGTTATGACTTTATTCTTGTAATATTATGACGTTTTTTCTTGTAAAGTTCTGACTTTATTCTCGTAATGTTATGATGTTTTTACTCGTAAAGTTATGACTTTATTCTCGTAATATTACAACTTTTTACTTGTAATATTATGACTTTATTCTGGAAATCTCAGATGTTTTTTCCCTCAATGTGACCCTAATACTCCGTAGTACATTAGCACTTTGGCCCTCACTGCATTAGACTTATATACTATATACTTAGACTATAAACTGTGTTACCTTCATCACAATGATCTAATGTTTTGCGGTTCCGGACTGATTTTTTTTTGTGCCTAAAATGTCTCTTTTGATAGTAAAGGTTGCTGACCCCTGACCCCTGACCCCTGACCCCTGACATAGTTAGTGCATTTTGTTGATCCCGTTTTCTCCATGTTAACTCTAAATTGGCAGTTATACAATATAAAAAGAACTTTGCTGACAAGTACGTTGGGTTATGTGAAGATATACTAGTTCAGAACATCTAAATTTGTCCACTGCCAAATATTCTGATATATGATTTACAACATTATAGCTATCCATTTAATATCTCTGGATGATTTTAGCCCACTGTGGACAACGTTGCAAATCAATGAGCAAAACTGATTTATGGTAATATTGGATTTCTATATGATTTTTGCATCAACGTGATGAAGTTCCTTGATTTGCTGAATTAGCCAAAATCAGGTATTCCTGTCTGTTTATTTCAGCCATGAACGGCTCGATAGAATCTAAATACAATCATCTTCTTATAATAAAGCTGAGTACTGAATCAAGGAATCCTTGAGACAAGGAAAGAAGTCTTTTTTTTTTAAAGAACATATGATCACCACCGATTGATGTACAGAACAAAAATATCTGCATATTTCCTACACTACTCTGAAGGTCTGCTGTGGTATCCGGCACCAAGCCGTCAGTAGCAGATCCATTAAGTCCTGTAAGTTGCGAGGGGGGGCCTCCGTGGATCGGACTTGTTTGTCCAGCACATCCCACAGATGCTCCATTGGATCGAGATCTGGAGAATTCGGAGGCCGAGTCAACACCTCCAACTCGTTGCCATCCACATGATGTAAAAGGAAACGTGATTCATCAGACCGGGCCACCTTCTTCCATCGCTCCGTGGTCCGGTTCTGATGCTCACGTGCCCATTGGAGGCGCTTTCGGTCGGTGGACACGGGTCAGCACGGGCACCCTGACCGGTCCCCATACGCAACAAACTGAGATGCTCTGTGTGTTCTGACACCTTTCTATCAGAACCAGCATTAACTTTTTCATCAGTTTGAGCTCCAGTAGCTCTTCTATTGGATCGGACAACACGGGCCAGCCTTCGCTCCCCACGTGCATCAATGAGCCTCGGGTCTGACCCGGTTCTCCTTCCTTGGACCACTTTTGGTCGGTCCTGACCACTGCAGACCGGGAACATCCCACAAGAGCTGCAGTTCTGGAGATGTTCTGACCCGGTCGTCTAGCCAGCACTATTTGGCCCTTTTTGAAAGTCGCTCACATCCTTACGCTGGCCCATTTTTTCTGCTTCCAACACAAAGTTCAAAATGTTCACTTGCTGTCTAATATATCCCCCCCACTGCCAGGTGCCACAGAGTTAGACCGATAAATCAGACAGGCTGATACTGTATATCGGCCATTATTAGCTTATTGCAGATATATAGGTATCTGTGTATATGTTGGCCGATATGCAACAAGAAACTTTAGTACAGAAATGGCAAGCTATGTTTGAGATGATTTAGAAACAGTGTCTCCATTAGTTTGTCTTAGTTTGACAGATTTTTCAACTGTTAAATGTTATGCTTCTACGTATTTTGTTCACGATTCTTAGAAAAAAAAAAAAACAGATCTAAGGGATCCAAATCAAATTTACTATCAACCGATTTAGTTAACTCCCAAACATTGATATCAGTATCTTCCAGGCTATAATAGTGATGCATGCCTGACATAACTGTGCAAAACAAAATGAGTTTTACTGTGCTGGCTCCTTACTGGTGTATCAAGACATGACATCTCAAATGTATGCAAAAACAAAACAATCAAAGCACAAAAAAATAATAATATTACGAGAATAAAGTCATAACTTTACGAGAAATAAGTCGTAATATTACGAGAATAAAGACATAACTTTACGAGAAAAAGTAGTAACATTAAGAGAATAAAGTCATAAGTTTACGAGAAAAAAGTCATAATATTACGAGAATAAAGTCATAACTTTACGAGAAAAAAAGTCATAATATTACGAGAATAAATTCATAACTTTATGAGAAAAAAAAAGTCGTAATATTACGAGAATAGAGTCATAACTTTACGAGAAAAAAATACGTAATATTAAGAGAATAAAGTCATAACTTTACGAGAAAAAAGTTGCAATATTAAGAGAATAAAGTCATAACTTTACGAGAAAAAAAGTTGTAATATTAAGAGAATAAAGTCATAACTTTACGAGAAAAAAAGTTGTAATATTAAGAGAATAAAGTCATAACTTTACGAGAAAAAAAGTTGTAATATTAAGAGAATA
The DNA here is from genome assembly GCA_916701645.2 of Sebastolobus alascanus. NCBI lineage: Eukaryota > Metazoa > Chordata > Actinopteri > Perciformes > Sebastidae > Sebastolobus > Sebastolobus alascanus. Next base: position 393,711 of record CAKAOJ020000426.1, on the reverse strand, counting down.
AAGTCATAACTTTACGAGAAAAAAAGTTGTAATATTAAGAGAATAAAGTCATAACTTTACGAGAAAAAAAGTTGTAATATTAAGAGAATAAAGTCATAACTTTACGAGAAAAAAAGTTGTAATATTAAGAGAATAAAGTCATAACTTTACGAGAAAAAAAGTCGTAATATTAAGAGAATAAAGTCATAACTTTACGAGAAAAAAAGTATAACATTAAGAGAATAAAGTCATAAGTTTACGAGAAAAAAGTCATAATATTATGGGAATAAAGTTGTAACTTTACGAGAAAAAAGTCGTAATATTAAGAGGATAAAGTCATAACTTTACGAGAAAAAAAGTTGTAATATTAAGAGAATAAAGTCATAACTTTACGAGAAAAAAGTTGCAATATTAAAAGAATAAAGTCATAACTTTACAAGAAAAAAAAATCGTAATATTAAGAGAATAAAGTTATAACTTTACTAGAAAAAAACACGTAATATTAAGAGAATAAAGTCATAACTTTACTAGAAAAAAACACGTAATATTAAGAGAATAAAGTCATAACTTTACGAGAAAAAAGTTGCAACATTAAGAGAATAAAGTCATAACTTTACAAGGAAAAAAAGTCGTAATATAAAGAGAATAAAGTTATAAGTTTACTAGAAAAAAACACGTAATATTAAGAGAATAAAGTCATAACTTTACGAGAAAAAAAGTTGTGATATTAAGAGAATAAAGTCATAACTTTACGAGAAAAAAAGTCGAAATATTAAGAGAATAAAGTCATAACTTTACGAGCAACAAATGCCTGCGAAAACAAAACAATCAACCTAAAGCCAACTGAAACGTCACTTACTTGGGCGGCAGGCCGAGTGGAGAGCGCGGTTTCAGTTTGTCCTCGTCTTTCTTCTCCCTGGCATCTCGAGGAGGACGCATCCTCGGCCTCTCCTTCTCGTCCCGCTTCATCCGGTCTCTCTCCCACTCTTCTTTCCGCCGCATCCTCTCCTTATCGCGCTCCCGTTCTCTCTCCCTCTCTCTCTGCCGGCGCTCCCTCTCACGGTGATCTCTCTCCCTCTCTCTGTCCCGGTGACGCTCCCGGGGGTCGCGCTCACGTTCGCGCTCCTGCTGACATGGACACGCAAAGTTTTATATAGCAAAACCGTTTTGGCTTGTGGCAACACAGTCCCAGTAATTCCTACTGAACTCTTCTGACTAGTTTCATTTCTAAAGAAAAAGGCTCAGTAATAGGAAAAAACAACAACTGGTGACTAGATTTTACCAAGCGTTACTCCCACAGGATTTTATAGTGAATTCATTTGGGGATTATCTTCATCCACATAACTGCTCTCATGTCATGGCGATGAAATAATTAACGTGAACATTTTAAGGATACTCACAGTGTAGTGGTAAGGAAGAGGAGCTTCTGTGTACTGCACCCTGAAGTTTTCATACTGCCCGCCTCGCCATAGAGCTTCCATTTCATAGTCATAGTATGGATCAGCGTATGGATCACTGCGGAGGGAAACACATTACTTTAAAGGAGACATATCATGCACATTTTCAGGTTAACACTTGTATTTGGGGTTTCTACTAGACCATGTTTACATGCTTTAATGTTCAAAAATCACATTATTTTCCTCCTGCTGTCTGCCTGAATATACCTGTTTTTATCCTCTGTCTGAAGCGTTCTGTTTTAGCAACATTTCAACGGAATGGCAACGGAATTGCGTTGCTAGGCAACAGCTTGGGTCCATGTTTACTTCCTGTCAGCTGATGTCATTCACATACACTATAACAGGAAATAAACTGGGACACATTTAGAATGTTTACGTTTAGAAACTGTGAAATTGTCTAAATATTGTAGATTTGTGACATCACAAATGGACAGAAATCCTACCGGCTTGTTTCAAACGCACAGTTTCTGAATACAGGCTGTGTGTATTTCTCCATGGATTGAGCGTTTTGATACTTTCACAGTATTTATATATCACTTAAACCTGCTTTATAATATAAAAGACATTAAAATCTCACTTTTTACAATATGGGACCTTTAATATTTATGAAGCACAAAGGGCAAAATGTGCTTTTTTTTTTTTTTGCTGGTTAATCTCCTTTCATGTTATGGTGTTTATATAAACAGAGATTTTATAGATTTTATGCATATGGTGGTGTGTTCTTTATTCTACAACAGTTAGATTAAAAATTAGATAAAAAAAATAACAATATATCGCAATATATTGAATGGTAATCTCCTGTATTGTGATACGTATCGTATTGTCAGCCCTAATGCATAGTACTGCGGCATGTTATTCTTTTTTGATTTGGACCTGCAGTTTTTCAAATCCTTTGTCAGGCGGCCTTTGATTTATTTGATTGACGTGATTCAGAGTTCCATATAAGTCTTACCAAACACAACTCCATCGCTGGAAAAAAAAACTATAGAAGAATTTGATGATGAGGAGGAGTTCCTGTGCCTAGAATTATTACGGTTGTAACGGATGTGAGGTATTTTTTCCGAAAACACCCATCTCCCGGCCCTGATGGCCAATCAGACTCGGTGGTGCCTGGCGTGTAGTCACATTTTTTCAGGAGGTGCGTGGCACGTCTCCGCTAACAATCTGCAAGCTTTTCCGCACAAGTATAAATTAGGCATTAGTAAGTCTACACTTACCCATATATAGGATCTCTGAAGTCCATTTCACTGAAAGAAGAAAACAGATAAGTATCAATAACAAAATATCAACGATATCATATTTGGTACATTTACAAAACACTAATTGTTTGTACGCTTAAAAGGAAAACTTGTGTTTTGCTATAACAGCAGAAAGTCCAATCTTTTCTCAGGGAGAGGAAAACCAGACATGGCCCTCACTACAAATAACTATACGGAGATTTTATAACAGAAAACCAGCATTTACAGATAGACTAGTGTGATTTATGTATGGTGGGTTAATTAAATGTAGGGTTGGTAGTGCTGTATTTGTTGTTGTAATTCTCATTACATCCCAACAGCAATCAATAAATCAAATGCTCTTCATAAGGATCATTTTGCCGACTTGGCAACTTTCCCGCTAGATTTAGGGACTTCTGGAGTTGCTGCTGCTAGCGACTATCAATGGAAACGAGTTTGCAACTCTGGGCCGGGATTTTTTCAGTTGGATCATTTTTAAAATCTAGTGTGCTCTCGCTAGTTTCTCAGCATTACCGATCCTACCTTTATATACAAAAACATAAGGCACAGAAGTGATAAAATATATATAAAAAAAAAAAAAATCTCTCTGAGAGTATCACAAATGTTCGGAGGCTTATTCCCGTGAGAGCTGCAGCAACATTAGTGTGATGTAGATGAAACACAACAGCGTCTCTTAAGAGACTATTACAGAGCACAAGAGATCTGGACTATATTAAAAGGTCTTGGATTTGTCATGTATGGTCTACTGGAAGAAAGATGCCAATTAAACAAGAAGTGTGTGTCTATGTTTATGTATTGTAAATGTGTGTTTCACTAAATTTTAATCGTGAACGACAAAGATTTGTTAAAATAAAGTATCTTATCGTGTTGCTTATTATTATTATTGTACAATATAAGTGTGATTTGTTTAAACTATTCTGTAGTGTGTCATCTCACCTAGGCTTTACTTAAACCATGCGAGTCTGACGTGATTGGATTTAGGATTTAAATAATTAAAAAGGTAACAGAAAACAGCATGTACTTCAGAGCAGGAGGTGCTGACCACTGCAAGATAAACACATAATCAATGTAAGGAGGTAATACTCTCTGATGATGCGGTAGCTGCGTTCTCTGAAGAATTCATTCTCTTTGTCAAATTCTCTCTCGTCCTCTCCGATGGTCACGTTGAAACGCTTCTCCTCAAAGTCCGGTTCCTGCTCCTTACGGATGGTGGCCTTCTTCAGCACCTATGGGAGACACAACAATTTGGTTAAAACACAGGTGTAACAGTCAAAGGGAACTATACCACACAGAAATCTGCGTCTATTAATGAGACTGTGTGTTGTTCATCTCATATTATGTGTTGTTTGTTGTACATGTAATGTAATGTAATGCTGGTCCTATGTTTCACATGAAAATCTTCTGTGACAAGGTAGAGATCAAAACCCATTTGGTTAACAAAATAGGCTTTAAGCCTGCAAATCTTGCAGTTTGCAAGCTCTGCCGTTTGGTCTGGAGCAGGGGTCAGGGGTAAGGGGTCAGGGGTCAGCAACCTTTACTATCAAAAGAGCCATTTTAGGCAAAAAAAAACAAAAAAACAATCTGTCTGGAGCCGCAAAACATTTGATCATTGTGATGAAGGTAAGACAGTTTATAGTCTAAGTATATAGAATATAAGTCTAATGCAGTGAGGGCCAAAGTGCAAATGTACTACGGAGTATTAGGATCACATTGATGGGAAAAAACATCTGAGATTTACAGAATAAAGTCATAATATTACGAGAAAAAAAGTTGTAATATTAAGAGAATAAAGTCACAACTTTACGAGAAAAAAAGTCGTAATATTATGAGAATAAAGTTATAACTTTACTAGAAAAAAACACGTAATATTAAGAGAATAAAGTCATAACTTTACGAGAAAAAAAGTCGTAGTATTACGAGAATAAAGTCATAACTTTACGAGAAAAAAGATGTAATATTACGAGAATAAAGTCAAAACTTTACGAGAAAAAAGGTCGTAGTATTTAGAGAATAAAGTCAGAAGTTTACGAGAAAAAAGTCATAATATTACGAGAATAAAGTCATAACTTTACGAGAAAAAAAGTTGTATTATTAAGAGCATAAAGTCATAACTTTACGAGAAAAAAAGTCATAATATTACGAGAATAAAGTCAGAAGTTTACGAGAAAAAAGAAAAAAACACTTAAAATTACTACTTTATAATATTATGACTTTATTCTCATAATATTATGACTTTATTCTCGTAATCTCAGATTTATTTTCTTTCCTCAATGTGGCCCTAATACTCCGTCGTACCGTAGACCTACAACAATGATAAATAAAAATGAAAATGTAAACAAAAAACAGTTATTTATTTCCATATTTAACACTCCACAGGGAGCCACTGGAGAGGGGTTAAAGAGCTGCAGGTTGCTGACCTCTGACCTCTGACCTCTGGTCTGGAGCGTCATTAAACCAACAGGTCTACGGCCACACTTAGTTTAAACACTCTCAGCAACATGAGGAAGTGTTGTTGTTTACCTCTTTGGCGTGCCTCAGCCCCCGCTCCCAGGCACTCTCCACAGGAGGCTCCACTGGAGGAGGAGGTGGAGGGAGCTCCTCCACTGCAGGTCCAGCCTAAAACAGTGACAAATGAATTCACTAGTTTCTCTCTATATATGCACACATGCTCACAGAGAGATACAGTAGAATTACAGGTGGCGTAGATCCAGTTCCTGAGCATTTGTACTCGGATCCATTTTTTTTTTTATCTTTATGTTTATCTGTATACGTGTACTTTAACAATGTAACAGAGATGTAATAGAACGCTATTGCAATTTCTGTATCAAATCCTTTCTTTTTTGTTACTTTTTTTTTTGATTTTAGATGTTGTTGGGGAGGCGTTTTTTTTATATTGGTATTGTTTATCATTTGTACTTTTGGATGTCTTCTTTTTGTTTTATGAATCTTGAGATTTCTAGCCAAAAGAGGACGGCGAGAAGAGAGACGGTGCTCTTTCTGTGTCGTGAAAAAAAGATTGTTCTTATTTGTTTTAATATTATTATTATATCGAGACACTTGAATAAGAGGAGAGTATTTTTATCAAATTTTATCAAATTCTTGGTTTAAATACACTGTTTACATACATTAGATATGTACTTGAATAATGCTTACAGCTGTGCACAATTTCTTCAAATGTACATAGATTTTACACCGTTTAAATGTTTAATGAAAGTAAAAGACGTACCCAGGGATTATTGGGTATGAGTGGGTGCGGTCCTCCAGGGGGCGCTCCATTCGGTGAGAAGAGATCTGGCTTACTGATGAGGGAATAGTTACCTTTGTCATTGACTCCGGGGTGGATGAACCTGCAGTTCATACCCCAAGTGCAATTTCCTGGAGGAAAAAAAAATGTACCAGTTTAAAATACTTTTCAGGCGATTGATAACACAGGCACAGTTACCCAGAGAGAGGAACAAAAAACAATTATTTGTGGTACTTTCTTGGATTGAGACACAAAATGAGAGGTTTTCAGTAATGATTATGCTTTCTATTAAGGATGCAACAACATGGAATTTTAAGACAAATGCCAATGAGAGATATCCTAAATTATATCAATATGCCTTCTTGTAAAAAAAATATTGGTGTTAATTACCAGCAGTGACAAATATACTGGACCGATACAGACATTAATATTAGTGCTGTATTCCCATTATCTACCGGTAATAAATAGAACAATGGCAATTTATATTTATTGCAAACGGACCATGAAACTACTTTCTAAACTACTGTCTATATGTTTCTTATTGAGTACATGTCTTTACTATGAGCAAAAGAAAAATAATCTATAATAAGTCCAACGGCTCCCCCTGCTGTAGAACAACTCGCATAACAAGAGCTGACATAAACAGTTACATGTTCTTCATCACGGCTACAAGACAGATATTATTACAATCTTAGCTTGTTATACATCTATCATTATGCAGATAACACTTATATAGTTATCATTAAATATTCTAGGGGTTATTTTAGTTAGTGTTCAATCAAAGTGAAATAAACTAATAATATCTGCCTGTGTCAAATCTAAAAATCCAACCCAAGAGCATTATTTTAACACAAGTCAAAGCCTGTTATCTTTAACTTTAGTTACTCTTTTCAAACATACAAGTACAACTTCCAAAACTGATTGTCTAAAAAGGAAACTCGCAAATTCCCAGAGGTCCAAGGTGTTGTCTCAGCACTCGAGAATTTAGTTTATTATGATATGAGATCCTATCAGATTAGACCAAAGTTGGCAGCAGTGTGAACACACTAGAGTTGAGGCGATTTCCGGTTTTGCCGGTCCGGTGTACGAGCTTGCACCGTTTTGATTTTATGCCAACCGACTGAACCGCGAGGTGCACCACAGAACGCCACAGGAGGTCTTTCCTACCGGTGGCCATCAGACTATATAACTCCTCCCCCTTCTGCAGGAAGGACAACTGATAACACCGGCCACTGAGAACAACAATAACATCAATATCATGTGCAATACTACTTTCTTCATCCTCATGTGCAATATCACTCTTCATTGTGTGCAATATTCATGTCAATCATGTGCATTACATTTTTTCTGTTTTTTAGCTTACCGTACCTTCTTTTTATTTCACTTATCTTATCTTATTTACTCATTTTACTAAATGTCACTTACTCAATTGTCATTCTATTAGGCACTGGTGCTAGAAATAGTACTTTTTACTTTTTTATTTTATACACTTGTATACTATACAGTGGAAACTCGTTGTAATTTGTTGTAATTTTTGAGCAATCTCTGGCACAAGAATTTCCTTCGGGATTAATAAAGTTCTATCTTAGGGAGAGAGGGAGAGAGAGAGAGAGAGAGAGTAGAGAGAGAGACAGAGAGAGAGAGAGAGAGAGAGAGAGAGAGAGAGAGAGAGAGGGAGAGAGAGAGAGAGAGAGAGGGGGGGAGAGAGAGAGAGAGAGAGAGAGTAGAGAGAGAGAGAGAGAGCGAGTAGAGAGGGAGAGAGAGTAGAGAGAGAGTAGAGAGAGAGAGAGTAGAGAGAGAGTAGAGAGAGAGAGAGAGAGAGAGAGAGAGAGAGAGAGAGAGAGAGAGAGAGAGAGAGAGAGAGAGAGAGAGAGAGAGAGAGAGAGAGAGAGAGAGAGAGAGAGAGAGAGACACGTTGGCTCAGGAGGCTCGCTGAACCCCCTAGAAATGCATCTATTTTTTATAATAACGTAGAACTAATGATTTATTGTAAAGATGAATAATATCGACCTTGTTGTGTCTTCATGTTGACGGAATAAGAAACCAACAAGATAAGAAGATAGATTTGTGGTATTTTTATTTACTTATAGCCTGATAACATGGGACGCTCTCTGTCCTCACCGTTATATATGAACTCTCTGTTGCTGCTGGAGAGCAGACTGGAGACACTTAAAAGACGGGGGAGCAGTACGCTACTTGCTCTCTTCTGACGTTTGTGTTATTTTTAAACAGAAAACAGGTTTTATACTTAAGTAAGTGAAATGATGAGGTAGCGTATCAGATAACTCCTCATTTCAACTTCACCAATCAGCCGTTCCTCGTCGGTTGGAATGAGGAATAAATAGAAACAGTTAAGCCCAAAACGGCACGCCGCAGCCGGTTAGTTCATTCCAATAGAAAACAATAAAATCAAACTGATTTTGTCGCGACATCCTTTCGATTCGCCGTTACCCAAACAGCTGTTTATGTTTACTACTCGCACGGAACAGAAACTCTGGAGCTTGAGTTTTACCCGGAAAGTTTTGGAAAGGTAGCAGCGCTGTAGCTCATGATAGTCAAGATAAACTGACAAATGTACGGCGACACTGTTCAACTGAAGTCGGGTTTATATGTGGACACTTGAAACATTTAATCACGACGGCATCACCCGAATGTGTCGATTAGCGGAGCGAAACAAAAGCAGACTGGACGGAGAGTCCGTTCCCCCCCGCAGCATTCAGACAGCCTCGCACTGCAGATTCACACCGAGCCAAAGTAATATCTAATGCTATAAGAGTGTTTATCGCTGCATATACGACCACACTCCATCATAAACAATACAAGCTCTGACACATTGGAAACTGGAGAGGGGCAACAGCACAATCCCTGTGTTTTATATTTATTAATCATTTTTAAATAACACAGTGGTACAGAAATCCAACCGTATTCCTCTCCAAATTCTGCACTTTTTGAGTGGAAAAACTAATCTTTCAATTAAGAGCTGATAATCAGGAAATTGAGACATACTGTATGTTGTAATGTTTTTTTTTATTGTTTTTTTTTTTGTATAGTTCTGGCTGAGCTTATGCTTCAATTTACGGCCTGCCAGTTGATGGCCTGAGTCTACAATTTTCATACTTATGTTAAGTCAAACATTTGTTAACTTATTTTTGCCAAATAAATGAAAAGCATGTTGAAATCAGAACATGACCTCCTTGCTGTAACTACCAAAACCCCAAAACCGTGATATGAACCGAACTGTGAATTTTATGAACCGTTCCACCCCTAGTTTAGACTGTCGGTGAATAAATGCTACAACTCCTCAAGACCCAAGCCAAGTTCCCGTGTCTTGCTTGCCATCTGTTGATTAAAGTGAAGGGGTTTAGCCCCGAAGCTAGCGACAACTTCAGCCCAGGCTCTCTTGAGGTGGACCAGCTTTATTCTCAATTCGTGACAAGCGGCTGCTGGGTCAAGAGCGACAGCTAGTGGTAAAATTCGGTATACCGGTCCGGTCCGGTGTTGTGGCTTAATGTCAAACCGGTTTGGTAATTTTTACTGCAGCCCAACTCTAGAACACACACTTCCAATCCACATTAAAACCTACTATGACATAAGTAAAACTATTTTATGAATACACATCAGTCAGCCTCTAGTACAGCATCAATTGTAAAAAGCTTTTATTCTAATGGTTCTCCACTTTAATATAAGAAATAGAGGAGATCCCTTGAACATGGTTATTATAGAATTCTGACCACGATATGTACTGTGCGAGACATTTCGCTGTTGAAAAATAAACTTCAATCAATGCTCTCTGGAGGACAAGCCATGTAACGGCTTCACTAAATTACCTGAAACTATCTCTGCCAATGTGGCACTTGCAATTTCTTGTTACCTACCATCTTACATATACACATATATATCTGTCAACATTGGCAGATAATATCAGCCATGCTGATATATGGGTTGAGCTGTGGGTGAGACCTGCTCTTCACCACCTACCTTTGATGAAGAACCTGCAGATGGGACGCGGTCTGATCTTCCTGTCCGAGGGATCTTTGACCTCACCCTCCTCCAGGTCATCGTCCTGCCCACACATACAAAAGGCAAACGATGACACACGTTAGAGCGTCTTATGGTATCCTACATGCTAATCATGCTAAAAAAATAAGGTATTTGGAGAGTGTGTTATTTTATATTTCATGTTAAAAAGTTGATAGAACATTATGTGGTAGGCATTATTCATTATATCCGACATAGATACCGATAAAGGACATTTTTAGAAATTAAACAGCCCTCTTCCTCAAATCAGGAACCATCAACAGTATGTGACACTGCGCTGTCACACAAGGTCAAAGTTCGTCTTCAACATCACAGGTGAAATTAATTTGGAAGTATGTTGACGACAAAAGATTTGAGGGAGCAAACACATTCTGAGCTCTACTCAAGTCTACAAGTAAACATTGAAGAAGAGCAGAATCTGATTTGAGTACGCAATCCCAAATTTCTGCTGCTGTTTTGGCAGCTTCTGAGCACTTGAGATCGCAAGAAGTCACTTGCCAACCATTTTTTACTAGCAAGCTGCTCTTTTTCAAAGTCGGCACAAGGGAAAAGGTCCTCTTTTGAATATATTGCTCCTCTGTAATGAGCAACCGGCAACCATATGATTATTTTGGATAGATTTCATGACTATATGTGTCATCGTTTAGCCTACAAATTCAGCTATTGTGGGCGTGTGGATCTGCACTGAAGATCGGAGTTCCGTTAAATTCTGGCGATCCAACTGATCCCCTTACCGTCACCTAGTTTTAATGCATACCTGTATGTCAGATTTGCACCAAATTCTCAAAATGCTGTCATGCAGAATGTAGCCACATGCCGTAATAATGTTATTATTAGTAGTAGTAACGGTAGCAGTAGTAGTGCAAGTAGTAGTATCTGCTGTCGGGGGGACAAAGACCATTTCAACCAATATAACAAATAGTGTATGCTGGAGAACATCGTCAACCCTGCCTTTAATCAAATTATTTTTAATTATTACTCTTATAAAAATGTTGCTTACTTAAAACAGACCAAAATAGGCAAAATCATGATTTCAATCAGGAACTATCTGATTAAGGTAAAGGTCAACAAGATTACAAATCTGACCGGACATTCAATGCAAACTTTCGATATTCTATTGGGGCAAACTGGCACCGTCATTTACGTCCACTAAAAGTGCTCGTTCTTGCCGTGACAGGATCTGATTGTTATTACAAGTGACTGAGATTATGGAAAGAGTCTCACTCAAGGAGAAGTCTCGATGTGAAAACTGGAGAGGTGAAGTGTTGCCGGAAGACAATGGTGGAATAGTGGAATACATCCACGCTGGAAACACGAGTGCCAGCCGGGCAAAGTTTGTTGTGTTGGAGTACAGAAAGCTTAGTGTTATCTAAAATATTTTCAATTTCATGGCTGAATATTTAGATGATTTCGACAATGTGTATGAGGTATTTGAATTCGATGGCCGACCGTATTTATTGTAGCCACAGTGTACGGATTTTCAGATTTCATGAGACTAAACAATAACAGACCAGGTCAAGCGAAAGGTAAGGAAAAACTTTTATGTCTCTGTAGGGTCCTTTCCATAAAGTTGTCAGACACTTATAATAACTATCAGAGTCTGTCAGTGGCAAAAACAAGAACTTCTAGTGGACGGAACGCAACACTGACGCGGCTCACTTGACATTGAGGCTTGTTTCGCGGCTGCCGTTTACAGCGTTCTCTCTCAATACTGGACCGGTTTAAAATATTATTCTCCCCATTAGTCACTTAGACACAAAAACATGGTTGAAAAATACCAAAGTTAGCCTTTAATAATGTGTATTTGCTGACACGGAGTCTGCTCCAATAGCCTACTATTAACATACGATATTCAGTGGTGATTAAATATGTATCTTATGCACATCGAAATAACAGGTGTAGCCTACGGACTTTGTCACACCTTATTTTTCACAAGCTACTTAATCCAAATAATACCAAAGGTCCTGGTTCAAAACGAATTAGTTCATATGGTTAAGTTATTGATATGATATGAACGAAAGTTTCACTGGGAGAATGCAACTCCTGAAATTGATGTGACGTGATGAGCAAGAAGAGATCAGACGCATCGCTCTGATGGGCTTGTGGGAACTACAGAAACTCTGGTACAGTCGTACAGTGATATCACAGAGTGGAGCTTCTTCCTGAAATGACTGACTACAGACACAATTAACGTTAATTAGCAACAACTGATATGACTAGCCAGCAATGTCTGTCATCTTAACCGGTGAATGTGATGGTCAGCAGCACCAGCTAAAAATGAGAAGCTGCTACCAGCATGTTTTGTACACTTTGTTAAGGTGAACGAGAGATCTAAAGCTGAATGTTATTTTGCCAACCTGGGGCGTCAGAATTCAGAGTCACTAGCACCACAAATAATTTCTCACATTCACTCAAATTTTCACTTGCATTTGAGTGAAGTGCACCGTAGGCTGCAGGAGGGCAGTGCTGCACTACTAACGGGCTGAAGTGGACAAAACCCAGTAGAGTACAGTAAAGAAAGGATCGCTTTTATTTCAGCCGATGCAAATCTATTTAAATATGCCCGGATCGGCCCTGATACCGATCCTTTGGACCGGTTTAGGACATCTCTATTGTCCAGCCATAACTGCAGTCCATAAATTCAACAGTTACTATTTTACAAAGTTTCGTATTGATGAATTAAACAACAACAACTATTCCAGACTAGAGAACAGCTACCCAAACCTCTGAGTATGTAAGGCATTTGTTTCCTGCACCCAGCCAATCACCTCACACTGATTAACATATAATCCAAACTATGATCACTTACATCAATCTCTCCTTCATCAATCTCTCCATCATCCTCATCCTTCTTCTTGTCTCTGAAGGAGTCTCTGCGCATCCTCTCGGCCCCTTTGGAATCACCTGTCCTCTTGAATTCACTGTCTTTAGGAGATGGGGGGAGGATTGGTTTCTTCTCCTTCTTCTTACTGCTCTTGTCCCGACTCTCCTGCTCTTCTTCTCCCTCCACTTTTGTGTCTTCTTCATCTTCCTCTTCCTCGTGTAGAGGGATGCTGGGCTCCTCTGGGACCTCCTCATCGTAATCCAGCTCGTGCTCATCCAGCTCCCGGGAAACAGACGCCGAGTCATCCTTCATCTCCCTCACCGCGACAGCTCTCCTCCTCTCGTCTTCCTTAGCTCTCATCCTCACGTCCTCCTCTTCCTTGCTTTTGTTTTCCTCCTCCTCATCATCCACCTCAGCTGTCTCTGGACAGTCGCCGTATCCTTCCTCCCCATCTTCTCCATCCTCTTCAGCAATGAAGCTCTTGCCCTGTTCTGGCTCTGAGTCTGGAGACTGTGGGGTGTCAATGACCCTATCCTCTTGCTCCTCTTCGTCCTTCCCCTCCTCCCCATCCAACTGGTCCCCCTGCGAACCGTCTTCATCCCCCTCCATTAGCAGAATACTCCCATCCTCCTGTCCCATCGCTTCTGTTTCTCCTGCAGGCTCCTCATCCTCTGGGTCAGAGACAAAGTCAGGGACAACCTCGCCATCTTCTTCCCGCTCCTCCTCTAATGCCGAACCTCTTCCTCGGCTTTGCGCCACCTCCTCCTCCTCCTCCTCCTCCTCAACAAGCCTCCCATTCTCCTCCTCATGGGCTATCTCACTGTCTGAGATGGCCCCGTCCTCCTCTTCATCAGGAGAATCCAGCAGTTCACTGTCAGAAAAGCCCTTCTCCTCCTCCTCCTCAGGAGACTGAGGGGACTGGGTAGGGCTTTCAGGAGTATCCATTAGAGAATATTCTGGTATAAACAGAAAAACAATAGTCTGTAAGAAACAGTCAAAATGAAATATCCTAACTGAGCCCCCACATTTTGACAGTAAATTTCTGCTGTTCTATATCATGAAAAGAACATCATGCCATACTCCATTCAAAAACCTGTCAATTTAACATGTCGTTTCAGCCAGATTACATATCAGGTAGAATAGGATTTCAGAACATTAAAGGGATAGTTTGGAGTTTTGAAGAGGGGTTGTATGAGGTACTTATCCATAGTAGGTGTATATTTTTAGGTGGCTAAAATACATTTTGCTGCTGCCCCCATCCACAGCACTATACTGTTTTGCTCCATTGTTGGTACTCCTGTCTGTTTCTCCAAACTGGAAACGAGCTGACTGTCGTCTACTGTAAGTAGTAAACCAACTATGGATAAGTACCTCATGCAACCCCACTTCAAAACACCCAAACTATCCCTTTAACGAACCCATAAAGTTATCAAAAAATAAATAATGCAACCATAGATAATATAAATATATACATTTATTTTCCAAATGCAAATGACCACAACCCACAGTTTCTGTTGAGGGAATTAACAGACAGTGTTATAATCACATACTCAGTGTATATATCTTAACCAAATGGGCAAAGAATTACATTGCCAGACCTTTAAATTGTTGGCATATGAGACTCTACATAATACAGTAGAGCATAATATAGAACTAACACAATAACACACAAAATCTACGACAGCAAACTCTAAATGTTTGTTTTTGGTTGCTTTGGATTTTTAGCTGAGCAAAGACAAACTAGCCAGCTTGCTAGATAGATAGATAGATAGATATAGATAGATAGATAGATAGGTAGACAGGTAGGTAGGTAGGTAGATAGATAGATAGATAGATAGATAGATAGATAGATAGATAGATAGGTAGGTGGATAGATAGATAGATAGATAGATAGATAGATAGAAACTTTATTGATCCGATGGAAATTCAAGTTTCCAGCATCACAGTTCCATAGTGCAAACATATTAGCAAAAACGACACAAGTAGTAACAAGACAAATGTAAGTAATGCAGAGTATAAAACAAAATATGCAATGTGCAGAAGAACTGTTAAAAGTGAATATAGTACAGGGTAAACAACTGAGATACAGGACTATTTAAAGAAAAAAGTGAATGTAGTGCAGAAAGTGATATAGTATAGCTATAAAACTGACTATCTATAATAAAGAGAATTAAAACTTTAAAATACAGTTTATATGAGAATTAGACATAACAATAGGTTTCTAATGAGACTTAGCTTCCGGCGCTGCTAATTCAACAGCAAAAAGGAGAACCCTTTAGCATTAGCGAGCTAGCTAACAAATACCGTTATCTAGAGCTAAACACTTCAAATGTCTCCAAAGGGTTGCGTTGTATGAGTTAAACACTTATGTGTGCATAATGAGACAACATGTGCACGTTTGTAAATATCGTGCTTCAGCTCACCTGCAGCGCAACATCACCTGTATTAACACTTCTAAGAGCTAAGTGGCGCTAGCAGACAACAAGGCCCGTAAACCATAACCTCGAACAGAGCTAAGCTAAGCTAACCACCGAGCAGCTAACCCTAACCTAGAACAATACAAACAAATAGCTGAACTGAGCAATGTTTAGCAATGAGCGGACATTGCTCAGCAGTCTTTCAATTCAACAATGCAGCCTCCCCCTGAAGCTAACTTTAAGCTAAGAGCTAGCACGCTACACTCTGTTAGCATGCTACACTCTGTTAGCATGCTACGCTCTGTTAGCGCGCTACGCTCTGTTAGCATGCTACACTCTGTTAGCATGCTACCTAGCACACATCTACCCTCACCTTGCCGCCCCGGAGCTCTTCACAGACAGCGCTGCTGCGTTACCAACGGCCCTCTCCTGCTGCTGATGTGGGGTTTTATTATTACAGTCTATAATAAATATTATACGGGTTAATTTAGAAGCTATGGTGGAGAAAATAAACACACCTCACGGCACAGCGAGAGCGGCCATTACCCTCGACGTCATCAACACACGACAATCCAGGGGGAGAAAAAGAGGGTGGTGGCGAGAACTAGCCCGCAAACTGTGGGGGAACTCTCGCGAGATTATGAAAGTTAAGGCATTGATCTCGTATGGTTAAGGTTTAGGATAGATCGGCGGGCACTGAGTCTCGCGAGAGTTTTTTGCGGATCTCGGAACAGATTTCCGCAGTTTGCGGGTTCTCCTTCTAGTCACGACCGGGGAAAATACCGCGCTGGAAATGAATAAGGACAGATCTGGGATCTTTATGGGGGGGGGCAGAGTGTTGACCGCTGTGATGTGTTCAGGAGAACTAAATCCGATCTGCGTTCACTGACAGCTTATATTATATTATACTATATTATGTTATATAATATTATATTATATTCCTATATTATATTATATTATATTATATTATATTATACTATATTATATTATATTATATTATATTATATTATACTATATTATATTATATTATATGATATTATGTTATGTTATACTTTATTATATTATATTATATTATATTATATTATATTATATTATATTATATTATATTATATTGTATTATATTATATTATATTATATTATATTATGCTATGTTATGTTATATTATATTATATTATGGTATGTTATATTATATTATGTTATGTTATACTTTATTATATTATATTATATTATATTATATTATATTATGTTATGTTATGTTATATTATATTATATTATGTTATATTATATTATATTATATTATATTATACTATATTATATTATATTATATTATATTATATTATATTATGTTATGTTATGTTATATTATATTATATTATGTTATGTTATATTATATTATGTTATGTTATACTTTATTATATTATATTATATTATATTATATTATATTATATTATATTATATTATATTATATTATGAATCTATAACGGCAAATAAATTTAGTTTGTGTCCATTGCTGATGTTGCTTTGCTGCAATTTCTTGTTCAGTTTGTTTCTGTAGATTTTAAATGGATAGAAAATACTTAATATTTTCCCTAGATATTACATACAGTTCTCCATGTCCAAAAACCATGTCCATTTGTCTTGTCCCCTGTGTGCCAGTAAGGACTGAGTGAAGGACAAAATATTCACTTTAATATCAAGTTTTCCTTTACATTTCATGACATTTTGACACGGTTTAAATTTAAGGTGATTTGTAATCACTAAAAAATACCACTATAATTAAGCTTGACAAGTTCATTCTTGACCTTGGAAGCAGCAGTTGACAAAACTATCTCCCCTCAAGGTCCACTTACTCACTTGTTCATCTGCTGATGAAGACCTTGAGATAAAGTGGAAAGCTCTCAAGTTTACCATGAGTGGAGATTGTTTTGTCAATTGTCAAAATGGTACAATCTTGTCTTGAATATGATATTGAGTAAATTGTCTAAACCAGAAATGTCCTTTAACGAAAAAGTTTTTTGTCCATTACTGCAAACAATACGATTGGAAAACTGAATGTTTTTGTGGGGTTTTGGGAAATGCTATTTAAGTAAAGATTCAGTGATTTATCTTGTTTGTGTCACAGACGCCCTGTAGCAGCTTTGGTAGCCATATTAATTTATTGTTTGACATGTTTTCAGCAGTAATCTACCCTATAATATCACCAGAAATAGTTCTCAATACTAATGAGGTAATGGCCAGTCTGCCCAAGATGTAATCAGTGGCTCGTTGAAATGGTTATTTAATGAGTTTCACAATTGCCTTTTCCATGGACAACTTAAAATGGGATCTGAATATTACTTGTCATTTTTTTTTTCAAATTCTATTGGCATCTGATGGGAACCATCACGAATCTATAGGCTACAATGAAGTTCTTGTAGCAAGTGATTTTTCCAACTATTGTAAGGTTTATTACTCTTGAGGTCACTAGTCCACGCAAGTTTAACATTTTAGCTTTGTCTTAGTCAAAGAAAGCCAAAACATTTTGGTCTAGTATCAGCACTGACAACTGGCCATAGAAGGACAGGTTGTATGATTAAAGCTGCAGTAGGCAGATGCTGGATCGGTTCGCAGCCGAGTGTGAAGCGGCTGGGATGAGGATCAGCACCTCTAAATCTGAGGCGATGGTTCTCAGCAGGAAACCGATGGATTGCCTACTCCGGGTAGGGAATGAGTCCTTACCCCAAGTGAAGGAGTTCAAGTACCTCGAGGTCTTGTTCGCGAGTGAGGGGACAATGGAACGTGAGATTGGCCGGAGAATCGGAGCAGCGGGGGGGCGGTACTGCATTCGCTTTACCGCACCGTTGTGATGAAAAGAGAGCTCAGCCGGAAGGCAAAGCTCTCGATCTACCGGGCAATCTTCGTTCCTACTCTCACCTATGGTCATGAGTGTTGGGTCATGACCCAAAGAACGAGATCGCGGGTACAAGCGGCCGAAATGTGTTTCCTCAGGAGGGTGGCTGGCGTCTCCCTTAGAGATAGGGTGAGAAGCTCAGTCATCCATGAGGGACTCGGAGTAGAGCCGCTGCTCCTTTGCGTTGAAAGGAGCCAGCTGAGGTGGTTCGGGCATCTAGTAAGGATGCCCCCCCCCCCTGGGCGCCTCCCTAGGGAGGTGTTCCAGGCACGACCAGCTGGGAGGAGGACACGGGGAAGACCCAGGACTAGGTGGAGAGATTATATCTCCACACTGGCCTGGGAACGCCTCGGGATCCCCCAGTCAGAGCTGGTTAATGTGGCCCGGGAAAGGGAAGTTTGGGGCTCCCTGCTGGAGCTGTTGACCCCGCGACCCGACCCCGGATAATAGGTTGAAGATGAGTGAGTGAGTGAGTAGGCAGAATATTTTTGGCATCATTGGGCAAAAATCAGATAATAACCTTTCAGCATATTGTAATTCAAGTGTTCTGAGAGAAAACTAGACTTCTGCTCCTCCTCATGGCTCTGTTTTCAGGCTTTAGATAATCTAGTCTGGGACGGGAGACTTTGACCAATCACAGGTCATTTCAGAGAGAGAGAGCGTTCCTATTGGCTGTGCTCCGGCTGGTGGGCGGGGCTTGGTATTTCCTCAACTGATCTCAACATGGCTGCCGGTTCACAAACTTTCTCATTTTACAGCTAAACAGAAACTACAAGATGATTCTGAGAACATCTGAAGAGAGAAATAGTCATTACAGTAACAGAATATTGATTCATATCTGATCAGCGCTGCCTAGTTTGACTGTTTGGTCGGAGTTGGTGAGTGATTGACAGCTGCCTCCATTGAATGAACAGCCAATAGGAACGCTCTCTCTCTCTGAAATGACCTGTGATTGGTCAAAGTCTCCCGTCACAGACTAGATTATCTAAAGCCTGAAAACAGAGACATGAGGAGGAGCAGAAGTCTAGTTTTCTCTCAGAACACTTGAATTACAATATGCTGAAAGGTTATTATGGGATGTTTGCCCAATCATGCCAAAAATATACTGTCTACTGAAGCTTTAAAGTATTCCGGGTAACATGTTTTTATGTGAAATTTGGCCAAACCAAATGAAACTGCCTCATCTCTATTGTTAATTGTTTCAAAAACATGAGAAGATATTTGGTGTATAGAGTAAGAAATACTTATTTGTAAATATCACGGCTAATTTTCACATAACCCCATATTGAGTACATCTACTGGTACTGACTCAGTAAAAGGCTGAAGTTACGTTACACAGTAAGGCTGCGTCCTGTCGCCTTCTAGCCACTAGATGGCAGCAGTGACCTCACATCAAATGATGACTGCAGAGGAGTCAGAGATTTGTAGTTCTTATAGACACAGTATACAATACCAGTTAAAGGTTTGAACACACCTTTTCATTCAATGTTTTTTCTTTATTTTTATTATTTTCTACATTTTAGATGAATACTGAGGAGCTATCAACTGTTCGGGGGAGACTGGCCTTCATGGTCGAATTGCTGCAAAGAAACCACAACTGAAGGACAAGAAGAAGATAATTACTTTGGCCAAGAAACACAAGGAATGGACACTAAGCCAGTGGGTGATGGAGTGCTGCATTAGATGACCTGAACCTCCACAATCACACAACTTAAACCCAACTGAGACGGTTTGGGATTAGTTGGACTGTAGAGTGAAGTGCTCGGCATATATGGGAACTCCTTCAAAAAAGAAAGCCAATCCAGGTGACGACCTCATGAGGCTGGTTAAGATAATACCAAGAGTGTGTACAAAGCTTTCATCAAGGCAAAGTGGCTACTTTGAAGAATCTAAAATCTAAAATATATTCTACTTTGTTTACAATAAATAATTCCACATGTGTTATTTAATAGTTTTGATGTCTTCAGTATTAATCTACGATGTTGAAAATGATAGAAAATAAAGAAAAAACATTGAAAGAGGTGTGTCCAAAACTTGTGACTGGTACTGTACACACATATGCATATATAAATACATATATATATATTAGGGCTGTCAATCGATTAAAATTTTTAAACGTGATTAATTGCATGCTGTCCATAGTTAATTGCGATTAATCGCAAATTAATCACACGTTTTTTTTCTGTTCAAAATGTACCTTAAAGGGAGATTTGTCAAGTATTTAATACTCAAATATGCTGCTTTATGCAAATGTATGTATATATTTATTATTGTAAATCAGTTAACAACACAGAACAATGACAGATATTGTCCAGAAACCCTCACAGGTTCTGCATTTAGCATAAAACAATATGCTGAAATCATAACATGGCAAACTGCAGCCCAACAGGCAACAACAGCTGTCAGTGTGTCAGTGTGCTGACTTCACTATGACTTGCCCCAAACTGCATGTGATTATCATAAAGTGGGCATGTCTGTAAAGGGGAGACTCGTGGGTACCCATAGAACCCATTTACATTCACTGATCTGGAGGTCAGAGGTCAAGGGACCCCTTTGAAACTGGACATGACAGTTTTTCCTCGGCAACATTTAGAGTAAGTTTGGAGCGTTATTTAACCTCCTTCACGACCAGCTAGTCTGACCTGGTTGGTATCAATGGATACATATACATATATATATATATATATATATCAGGATTATAATTAAGGCTGTATTTTATCATTAATATCTTGCTGTGTAAATTAATATAGTGAATGAAACTAATTCTTGTTTTGCTCGGAGATGGGAGACGCTTCCCTTAAACACATGAATCCCTGATCCCAGGAACTGGAGGGCACGGGAGGCGTTTTGAGGGTGAATAGTGAAGGTATAGAGCATAGACGACACATGATTTCCTCTCACACATTTCAAAGTAAAACTATCATGATCCAGTTTTGATTCCCTTTCAATCGATGTACTCGGTACACCACATATAGCATATCCGACCCTTACGTAGCCAGACTAGACACCTTCAGATAATTTATGCTAATGCTCACTGACATGGTTTGAAAGCTATTGTTATAGCTTTCGAGTGAAAGGGAATGAAAGGTACTGATTATATTATTTAGTGATGGGGAAACAAAGCTCTGCCTCCCTCCGTCAGCAGGACTGCTCGCTGTTCAGTTCACTGAGCCTTGCTGTGAAGTACTTCATTCCTTCAGGGAACAGAAAAAATATTGTCAAAAGTATGTCCACTGAATCATAAAAAACAGGAACACTAGTTCACAGTTGATCATTTTAAGTATAATATTCCTATAATATCTTTGTCTGGACTTAGAACATATAGTATGTGGTAGGCTACAGTTGAGCTTAAAATACTGCATCACTTAAAATACCACATTCCAACATCATTTCTAATATCATTTAAAATATTTACAAATAGGTGAAAAACCCATACAATTCCCACAATGGCAAAACTGAGGTATTCATACCCTCTCTACAACAACGATGGATTAAGGGCCTTCCAAGACCTGAGCGATACATTTAATTTACCTGGGTCATCTTTCTCTTTTTTTTTTATTTACAGTTGCACACTGCCATGTGCGTATATGGTTAAGGTTCAGTTTTAGAGCTGGAGTGAAGGTCCAGATATCATATAAAAAACCCAAGGAATCCGTTGGTAACAACCGTGTCATGCTAGCCTGTCGGGAAGGAGGCTAAATAACGCTCCAAAGTTGGGCTAAATGGTGAGGAAAAACTGTCATGTCCATTTTAAAAGGGGTCCCTTGACCTCTGACCTCCAGATATGTGAATGTAAATGGGTTCTATGGGTTCCCACGAGTCTCCCCTTTACAGACATGCCCACTTTATGATAATCACATGCAGTTTTTTGAATGCAGTATAAATGTGTTATTGTCTCCTATTCTAAAATGGTGTATTTGAATATTTCTGCATCCTGGGGTTGAATTCCATACATTGTGTATCACTGTAAAGCTGAGACTCTGGTGGATCCAATGAGTCCAACTGTATTCATGTGTGATGATGTTAGTCCCCATAGGAGACATTTCATTGACCTCACTTTATAAAATGACCTGTGGTGACCTCTAGGATAATCACAGCCTCATGAAACTTTACAGCCACAAACTAGAGACCTAGAGTATTCAGAGGATGAATGGATCAAACTAGAGACCTAGAGCATTCAGAGGATGGATGGATCAAACTAGAGACCTAGAGCATTCGGAGGATGGATGGATCAAACTAGAGACCTAGAGCATTCAGAGGATGGATGAATCAAACTAAAGACCTAGAGCATTCAGAGGATGGATGGATCAAACTAGAGACCTAGAGCATTCAGAGGATGGATGGATCAAACTAGAGACCTAGAGCATTCAGAGGATGGATGGCTTTCCTAGCTACATTAACAATAAGGGGGTTTCTGAGCAGTTTACACAACACAAGTTCTCGCCATCCGATCGCCGAAAAAATGCAATTCTTGCAGAAATCTCCAAATGTCAAAAGTTTTTGATCCCAAATCACAGCATGTCTTTTTTTCTGGTGTTCCTCAAGGTCTTGGTGTCTTAATGTGGTATTTTGGAGGGATTATTGATCATTTTTTATCAATTCTCCAGAGGTAAAAAATGGTTAAATTTAGCACCAAATCTGTGGAACAAATGGTATCAACCTAAAATCTGCTGCAACAATTTATGAGACATAATAGAGCATGGGAAGAGGGGGCCAGTAACATTAAGCCTTTATTATATCATTATTTTATTGAATGATGATTCTTCTCTTGCCTTATCAGGCCATCAAAAAAAAAAAGCATTGTTTTGTGGAATAACGGCAGCAGATAGACGGATGGGATGGCGGGGGTAATTAGCAGGTTATGTTATAATTAGGAGGTTTAAATGGAGGTTGAAAAATGATTTGTAATAAACCACCAATTTTCTTATCTCAGGTTCTCCTGGATATACATTCTTTTTCTCTTTTATTCCCATTTCTTTTTTAAGATTATTTTTTGGGCTTTGTTTTATAGTGACAGTGATAGCTGTGAAAGGTTAGGATAGATAGATAAATAATCTGAGCATATGGCAAACTTCCATGTACCTACAAAAATAATATACAGTAAATAATATAATAATATATAACATAGATTCACAGATTTGAATAATAAGACTTAATTCTGAAGACGTGACGTTGCCTAATTCCTAGGCATTGCGCTTTTATTTTGAAGGCACCAGTGCTGCTTCCCTCGTTAGTCTGTGTGCGTGTGACGGAGCTCAGGAGTGTGCGTGTGCACCGTGTTGTGCTGTACAGTATGTAGACAACAGCATGGGCTGCCGATCTGGCTTCAACCAGAGACTGACACACACAACACACACTCAGAGGAACAGAAGGAGGCATTTTATTTTGTGCAGAGAGATGCAGCTCTTGAAGAAGATGCTTGAAGAGCTGAGATGATGCAAACACTCTGAAGGTAAGCTCATTCATCTCATTCTCTCCTGCAAAGGAGTCAGAATTATTAGAAGTTTACAGCTCTGTCTGTCTTTAAATCCCTGTTGCTGTGTTCATCAGTCAAACCTCCAACCATGCTGACATCCCTTCATTTAACCTGCTGTAACAAAGAAAGAGAGAGAGAAGTGCATGATTCCACAGTTGTCTTTTTGATAATGCTTTTTCAGATAATTTCAGATAACAACGTAAAACAAGTCATGAGGAACATTCTCATTGAACTCTTTTCATATTTTAACAGTAACTTGTTTCATGTAAATTATCCACTTCTATCAATTTATGTCAAAAACATTTCCTTGAACTCTCAGACGATCAGGTCAGTTTTTCATACATTTCCTGAGTCTTGTACTTCTCTATACAGCTGTAGGCTCAGCTAAGCTCCATGCATTTTAATTCTCTCAAATGTATGGTGCTTCACCTGTTACACCCAGTGGGCAACCTCCGGGTCTGAGAAGTGAAGTCAATGATGAAGAGCCCTAAACCTGCATTCTCTCTACCAGCCAGCAGGAGGCGACTCCTCTGATTGTATAGAAGTCTATGAGAAAATGAGCTTACTTCTCTCTTGATTTATTACCTCAGTAAACATTTTAAACATGAGTTTATGGTCTCAATCACTAGTTTCAAGTCTTCTTCAATACAGCATGATGTTCATTTAGTAAATTATGGTCCCATTTAGAGTCAGATAGACCATAAAGCAGGGGATGCTTTAGGGCGGGGCTACCTGTTGATTGACAGGTCGATACCACGCCGTTGTTCGGTCTGGGAGTTGTCCGTGTTTTTCCGTACTTTCACAGCGTGTTTTCACTTCATCAAAGTTCACTATAACCTTTTTGGGTGTTCGGTCGTACTTAGCTCCTCCCTCTTGTGTAACTTCTGGTTGCAAAAGAACAATATGGTGACGGCCAAAAACCAAGATGGCGACGGTCAAAACGCCATACTCGAGGCTTCAAAACGGCAGTCCACAAACCAGTGAGTGACGTCACAGTGACTACGTCCACTTCTTATACACAGTCTGTGGTTACACCTACTGTATGCCACACCTTCGTTTACTAACGGCCTCTCTGCAGTGGACCAGTTGTAGGTTTGGTGCCTTACTCAAAGGCCAAGGTGCCACCTCAATGTCCTATAGCAGGGGTCAGGGGTCAGGGGTCAGGGGTCAGCAACCTTTACTATCAAGAAAGCCATTTCAGGAAAAAAAAAAAAAATCTGTCTGGAGCCGCAAAACATTTGATCATTGTGATGAAGGTAACACAGTTTATAGTCTAAGTATATAGAATATAAGTCTAATGCAGTGAGGGCCAAAGTGTTAATGTACTACGGAGTATTAGGGTCACATTGAGGGAAAAAACATCTGAGATTTACAGAATAAAGTCAGAATATTACGAGAAAAAAAGTCGTAATATTACGAGAATAAAGTCATAACTTTACGAGAAAAAAAGTCGTAATATTACGAGAGTAAAGTCATAACTTTACGAGAAAAAAAGTCGTAATATTACGAGAGTAAAGTCATAACTTTACGAGAAAAAAAGTCGTAATATTACGAGAGTAAAGTCATAACTTTACGAGAAAAAAAGTCATAATATTACGAGAGTAAAGTCATAACTTAACAAGAAAAAAAAGTCACAGTATTACGAGAATAAATTCATAACTTAACGAGAAAAAAAATTACTACTTTATAATATTATGACTTTATTCTCATAATACTACAACTTTTTTTCTTGTAAACCTATAACTTTATTCTCGTAATATTATGACTTTATTGTCGTAATATTACGACTTTATTCTCTAACTCTCAGATTTATTATTTTCCCTCAATGTGGCCCTAATACTCCGTCGTACCGTCGTACCATAGACCTACAACAATGATAATTAAAAATGAAAATGTAAACAAAAAACAGTTATTCATTTCCATTTTTATGAATCCACAGGGAGCTTTAGCTATCTGCCAAAGCTTATTTTAATTTTGTTGGTACGTCACTGTGACTTCTTGAGGACTTAGTATGGAAGCTTTATATTACGTTTATATGGTGCCACTCTGATGTGTTGTGATTGGTAGGTATATTATATTTTAAATTAAATGTTAAATAGGAATTTAAGAAACTGTAAGACTGTAATGGTGATTAAAGTAGATATGAGTAGTGGAGACAGAAATGGTAAATTAATGCTATTCTGATGTGTGTGTACTCGTGCACGTACCTCATGCCTCCCCTGCATAAGTCAGTACACCAAGTCGAAGAAGTCTGGATATGCCACTGGCTCAAAGTCATCTTTATTCTAATTGCTAGGGGTAACCCGTTCTCTTTCTCCGCCAACAATTTCCAGCTTGTCTGGTGACCTTGAGTTTGCAACTTTTAACTGAATCCCGAGAGGAAACACCGGACCAGAATTCAAATCAAGCAGGAAATAGTGGAGCTTATTAATGAGAGTCAGGCTTAGTTTTAATGTTAAGGTGGACTGAATTGAATGAATGGAACTGAGAACTGAAGCAAGGGGAGGGAGGAAATGAGACCAGCTTAAAGTTAAAGGGACTGTTTGTGACTTCTTACACGTATAAATCATTGCGGGTCGGTGTCTCATGCGCGCTCCCGTGTAGCTACGCTGTTCAGACTCAGACTCCAACACAAACTACACAGAAGCACCAAAACCTCAAAGTTCTATCTAGTTTTCAGCCCGTCTTGTAAACAGTGTTAACTCTTCCTGCTTCAGCCTCCAGACCGCGGTCAGAAGACACAGAGGAGACCGGAGTCTCTGCTGTACTCTGCTCCTCTGCCTGCCTGCCTGCCTTCACTCACACACCAAGCTCCTTCTCACTCGCTCTCTCGCTCCACCTCTCACGTGCACGCTCACACACACTACACACTGCAGAAGAGTTAGTTTAGCTCTGAGAATATCTAGTGAATGTGCAGCGGAAGTTTGTGCAGAAATAAATGCTGCAGCTCCTCCAGACCAACAGAGGTTTCCCGTGTGTTGTGAAGTGACGGAGCTCCGGAGAGAGCAACGTTATCGTCTCCCACCAAAACTCCGGTGTCTCCCCCCCCCCCCCCGTTCCTTCTGACCGCGGTCAGGATGCCGAAGCAGGAAAACACAGTATCAGCATTGATCCATGGAGAGACCTTTGTCTGGTCAGCTAACATTACTGCCAAGCAGGTGAAATATAGAGTGATATTGTGTTTTAGCTGACGTGTGTCTCCTCACTGTTTAGACCGATGCTCGTTCATGTCTATGTAGAGCGAGCACGAGCAACAGGACGCTGACTTTCGTTGACTTTACGGCCACAGGTGTCGCTGTTAACAAGACATTTCTGATTCTTACATAGAGTCCCTTTAATGGTTGGTGATTCATGGCTCAGCCAAAATGAGCCCAATTCAATACTAAAAAGTATGAATTACCTGAATGAGCTGAGAAGCCACGTCCAGTGTTTGGTGACCTGCAAGTATTTACGACCGGTGATTGCTCCGTTTTACGTATATAAATGTGTACACCATTTATGCAACCAAGTCAGACTTACTAGTTTATTTCCACCTACAATCTACTTGCATAACCTGTGTCTAAGTTAAAGCTTTGGTCCAGAGTTAAATCTGTTGTAGATCTGTAGAATTGTTGTGTAGTTTTACACAACAAGTGGGTTCAAGTCAGGGTTAGGCCATTGTTTCTATTTTTTTTATATTGTTCAGTCACGGTTACTTGAGATTGCCAGGGGGGGGGGGGCGGCGGCGTGGCTCAGCGTCTGACGGAGCTTTGAAATAATAGAACTGTTGTATGCTCACATTGGTAATGAAGTGATGTTTTTCACCGGTTGTCCACGTTAGGTCAGATAATCCTTTATTATCTGTTGATGTAAAGTGTTCCAGCAGCAGAAGGACCTGTGGTTTCTCTCTTTAACACACCGCGGGTGAAGCAGTCTGTCACTGAAGGAGATATTTAACAACCGACGGGAGGAAGCAGCGTCTTTTGTAGTCCATCTCCAGAACATTGTAGTTTCACCACGTCACTAACATCCGCCGCCGTCGCATCATAATTACGGAGCCTTCTGAATCCTCCTTCTCATCTTTCCTTGACCTCGTGACGTTTTCCATCGAGGTCAAAGGAGAAGTGGTTAGGAAAAGACGTTAAGGCGTCATTTTTTTGACTTTTCGACCGCAGCCCAGCTTTTCCCTCGTGCCTCCAGTCTTTGTGCTAAGCTAAGCTTACCGGCTGCTGTGCTGTAGCTTCACATTGATCATACAGATACTGGTATTCCTTTAAGACAAAACTCATCAATATGTATAGGTTTATGTTAGATCTTAAAGTGATAAGTTCCCCTTTATTCATTTCTCATGTTGAGAAGACAGTTTGCATCTGTGTATGTAAACCTCGGTCCAGCAGGAAGCTCTCCAACTGAACAGATCCCTGATGGACAGTCAGAAGTGTGCAGGAGATCAGCTTTACTGAGTTGATGTGTAATGGAATGGAGAGAGGATGCAGTCTGATTGATGGCAGAATAGTGCAACTAAATTACTTTTCATTTCATGTCCACCTCAATTTATCCGCGGCAGCCCTCAGGAGGGGGGGGGTCCAATGTGTGTGTGTGTGTGACCGGGCTGGGAGATGAGTGAAAGAGCAACAGATGCCTTGTAGAGTTTCACAGTGTTGCACGCTGGTTAATTAGATTTCAGCGGAATGTGAAACCTCAAAACAAACCTCAGGATTCTTTAGATGAGAAAAGACTGGCTCACACTTTGTCCTCTGATAACCTCAAAATCTGTTTAAGTATTCATAGTTTAAGAAATGGCTTTAATCACAAATTCTTTTGCTGTTCGGGATTTTTAGGAACGTGGCTGTAACTTTACCACTAGGAGGCATCATAAGTGCATTATGAGTGGTGTGCTCTGTCAGGATATTAAGTTAAAATGATGTTAATGCACTCATTGAGTGTGTTTACGCCTTGAGTGCTGTATTAGGGGTTATTTGTTACACTGCATGCTCAGCAGCACCAGAATGGCTCATTTCAATACCAGGAACAGTTTCTGCTCTCAAGCTGATCTGTTGGTACGTCCAATACTTCAGATTAAGATCTATTTTATTACTTTCTTTTACTACTGGTTGTATTGCCATGACATTTGTTGTGGATAATCATAGTCGCCAAAGGATGATTTTTTAATGTTTTTGGTGACCCCCCCTTCCCTTTTCCCATTCGTTCGTTGGGTAGGTATTTGGTTTTTAATTTAGGGATTCGGATATTTGTTGATTTGTCTAAATGTAAGCTATTTATCCCGGTCTATAATTTACCCTTGATAAGAAACATTTTCACAAGCTGTTATTATGTCTCAAACTGAACCCCTCAGGATTACAAACATGCATAGAATACACCAAACCAGGGTTTCCACCAGTGTATTGAAGGCCCACTGGGTCTAAGTTGCCTCCCCGCCAGGCCTAAGCACCAGGGATTTTTTTTTTTTAATTAATTTTTGAAATGTTTTTACAACTAAAATGTGTTATACAAGTATCAAACTTTAAAGGAATAACTCTTTATAACTCTTTTATATCTTTATATAATGTTATAAGGAATAACATTAGCGAGTGTGCAGTCGAGAGAGAGAGAGAGAGAGAGAGTACATACAGTGAGTATGTTATCAGTAACGTTATGTTGCTACAACTCCTCAAGACCCGAGCCAAGTTTCAATATTGAAATGCCCCTAAGGACGATATTGCCTTAAAACGATATTATTGTCCAAAAAGACCTGGAGAGAGACACACAGAGACATAAATATCTATAGATTGGAAATGCATTATGTTGCAATACCCATAACCTGCATGTCTTTGGACTGTGGGAGGAAACCAGAGAACCTGCAGTAAACCCACGCTAACACGGGGAGAACATGCTAACTCCACACAGAAGGACCCCAAGCCGGGTTTGAACCTGCGACCCTTTTGCTGTGAGGCGACAGTGCTGACCACGTGCAGCCATAAAATGACAGATTATGAAAAGAAAAATCTTTCAGATAAATGATGAAAGTTGTTTTATGTGCAGAACTACAGTCAAATCCTGTAGGTGGTGAATGAGAAACGAATACAATCTAAAAATTACATTATTGTGATAAAGTTTTAAAGCTTCCCGATCAGCTGTAGTCACCAGACATTAACATGTGTCCACCGAAAGCCCAGATGTCCCAGTTTTCCTACCAGTACTTAAACGCAGCATGCATTTGTGGATCTGTTTGAGCTGGAGACCATGAAACTCAGAACTCCACACGCAAATGATCCGTACGTATCAGGCGATCCGTGCGCACACAGGAAGCTGTGAAGTCGATATGTATTCAGGGTTGTGATGTTTCACATGTGTTCAAATTGATTGGTATTTGTGTGCAGATTGGAACACGCATTTGTGAGTACCCAAAATTACGCACAAATCGAACACATTTGTAACTCTTATTTTCCATTTGTAGATCATGTAATACACATTTGGGACCATTTTGGGACCAATTTCACTCCATAAGAAATGAACTAACTTGCTGTTCCTTACAAATTTTCTGCAATTACAGCATCTCAATGCCGTTTGAAACCACCAGCTTGCTTTGTTCTATCCCCCCCCCCCCCTTTTGTCCTAACCACCATGACTTTTTGGAGCATTTTAGTTTCCAAGCAGCACTGATTCTAGCAGAATCACAGATACCTGAGGGAGTCACACAGAGAAATTCTTCTTTACAGGTGTTAATGTGTGTTAACATATTAAAGGCCAAAGCCAATTCAAAGGTTCTTGTCCAACTAATTGAACTCATTTTGTATTTCTAGGTGACTCAATGGAAGTCCTGGGATCATATTCGATGTGTTATTGTTTTTCACTCTTCTTCATTGGTTAAAAGGAAGATAGGAGGCAGTGAAGGAGACAGAAGGAAATATCAAAGACAAGAAAACAAGCAAAGTGCTTTTATTTTCTTTGAACTGGACTGGATTTAAACGAGAGTTAATGCTCTAAATGAAGGAGAAAAAACATGGCGACACTCCCTCATCACTTTAATCAAATGAACGTAACTTGTGATTAACAAACACTCATATATATATATATATATATATATATATGTATAAAAGGCCAGCTGCTAGCAGATATGAGCAACAACGTGAGCTCCAGAATCGACACCCCGACCAACATCTCTCTGAGTCCCAGCGACGCCGTCTCTGAGTCGTTGGAATACAAGACGGTGTCGGTGTTCCTGGTGCTGCTGGTGTGCGGCGTGGGCATCGTTGGGAACGTCATGGTGGTCGTCGTGGTCCTCACCACACGCCACATGAGGACGCCCACCAACTGTTACCTCGTCAGCCTGGCCATAGCGGACCTGACGGTGCTGGTGGCGGCCGGGCTGCCCAACGTGTCGGACAGTCTGACGGGCACGTGGGTCTTTGGCCACGCCGGGTGCCTGGGGATCACCTACCTTCAGTACCTGGGCATCAACGTGTCCTCCTGCTCCATCACCGCCTTCACTGTGGAGAGGTGAGGATGGACTAACTAGAACTGTTCTCAGTACAGCATTTGCTGGATTGTACTGTTTTGCGTTGTTATTGCATTTTACTTTCACTGGAGAGTGCTCGTGTTTTAATTTACATTACAGAAGACAAGTGTTTAACTAAGTGATGTCATCTGATGCAAGTCAATGGTCTCGGCTTATTTTGATTAAAAATATTCTATTTTTTCTTTTTCTTATAGAAACCACTGGTACGTTCAAGGATTAAACCAGTGTTTATGGAAGACTATTTGATGATTTGCAGGTCAAATTTCGAAGCCTTAGCTAAAAGAATTGGTTTTAGCTTATCTGCGTAACATAAAGCCTCATCTGTGACGTCAGGATATATCTACTAAAACACCCTCGTACCACAGTCTCTCCCTGTATTTTCATTTGTCATGCCATCTGCATGGATGAATAAATGAATATCCAGCAAATCTTAGCTTAACGTTTAGCTGGAGAGGAGGCGTCGTGTCCCACGGTCCCTGCTCTAGTGCAGATCTTTAGATACCTAAAAACGGGAGTGGTATCTATCTTACCAGTTAAAACATTTACAGCCACGGTTGTGTCTGAACCCTCCGTTTCCTCTTTGCATGCAGGTACATCGCTATCTGCCATCCAATGAAGGCTCAGACAGTCTGCACAGTGTCCCGGGCCAAGAGGATCATTGCTGGAGTTTGGATCTTCACCTGCGTCTACTGCATGCTGTGGTTTTTCCTGGTGGACATTCAGGTTAGATACATACACTGATGGATGGATGGATGGATGGATGGATGATGGATGGATGGATGGATGGATGGATGGATGGATGGATGGATGGATGGATAGATGATGGATGGATGGATGATGGATGGATGGATGATGGATGGATGGATGGATGGATGGATGGATGGATGGATGGATGATGGATGGATGGATGGATGGATGGATGGATGGATGGGTGGGTGGGTGGGTGGGTGGGTGGATGGATGGATGGATGGATGGATGGATGGATGGATGGATGGATGGATGGATGGATGGATGGATGGATGGATGGATGGATAGATAGATAGATAGATGATGGATGGATGGATGGATGGATGGATGGATGGATGGATGGATGGATGGATGGATGGATGGATGGATGATGGGTGGGTGGGTGGGTGGGTGGATGGATGGATGGATGGATGGATGGATGGATGGATGGATGGATGGATGGATGGATGGATGGATGGATGGATGGATGGATGGATTGATGATGGATGGATGGATGGATGGATGGATGGATGGATGGATGGATGGATGGATGGATGGATGGATGGATTGGTGGGTGGGTGGGTGGGTGGGTGGGTGGGTGGATGGATGGATGGATAGATAGATAGATAGATGATGGATGGATGGATGGAAAAAGTCGTAATATTACGAGAATAAAGTCATAACTTTACCGGAAAAAAAGTTGTAATATTACGAGAATAAAGTCATAACTTTACGAGAAAAAAAGTCATAATATTACAAGAATAAAATCATAACTTTACGAGAAAAAAAGTCATAATATTACGAGAATAAAGTCATAACTTTACAAAAAAAAAACTCGTTATATTACAAGAATAAAGTCATAACTTTACGAGAAAAAAAGTCGTAATATTACGAGAATAAAGTCATAACTTTAGGATAATAAAGTCATCTCCTCCTCCTCTAAAGAGTCAGTTTCCTCCATCAGGTCCGTGTGGTTCTTTCTTCAGAATAAACTCAGTTTCTTTCACAATCTTTTCCAGGTCCTGATCCTGATGATAATTTGGTTCTGATGAGCCAAAAGATGAAGTATTTGGTAATTTGTGAAACCTAAACTAAAGTAGAACTTCACAAGATGCTCCACGTTCCTCATGTTCACACTATTTACCCTCCAAAATAACACGTACAATTACTACTTTATAATATTATCACTTTATTCTCGTAATATTACGACTTTACTCTCTAAATCTCAGATGTACTTTTTTTTCCTCAATGTGGCCCTAATACTCCGTCGTACTATGTGAACACACTTGTGTGCTATATAAATAAAACAGTTCCCTTCACAGGGGCTGCATAGTGGTTCAGGAAGTACTTGAGTCATGAACAGAGGAATAAAACCTCGGTGATCACTAAGAGTGTGTTCCAATCCACGTACTTCTGGAAGTACACTTCAATGTCGTGCACTCTGTACTTACTTGAGTAGTGCGTAAATTTCAACGGGTTAGGGTCGTCTCAAATCGAATACTCTGCGGCGCCCATACCGGAAATGACGATCGCAACATTTCAGCGCGGCTCGCTACCGCTTCTTTTAATACATCCATGCTCGCTACCTGCCAAAATATCTTCTTCTTCTTCTGGGTTTTACGGCAGCTGGCACATGAGCTGGCGTCTATAAGGTACGTTGTTCAGCTCCGCAAAAGCTCTTGCATCATCTGCCGCCATTTTCACATGTTTGAATGGTGGTCGTGGACCCGCCCCTTCCGCTACGTAGCCAAGATGACGAGCGTTGAGGGTGAGAAGTGTGCAGAGTTCCACACTCAACGATTTGACCGTTTTGAGTACAACATCCGGGTACTTACAGTGCACTGCATGTTGCCGTACTTCACAGTGTGAACGCACTTAT
Source organism: Sebastolobus alascanus (assembly GCA_916701645.2). Lineage (NCBI taxonomy): Eukaryota > Metazoa > Chordata > Actinopteri > Perciformes > Sebastidae > Sebastolobus > Sebastolobus alascanus. The sequence continues at coordinate 360,046 of CAKAOJ020000426.1, read as the reverse complement.
GCACTCAAAATAGTAAGTGTAAGTACAGAAGTACGGGGATTGGAACACACTGTAACTCTCTTTTGTCCATATGCTGGTTCAACTGCAGGCGAATGCGAAAAGCTTTTTAAGAGCCCCGAGCCATTTGTGAGAGTAGCATCATTGTGTTGAGACTTGAGAGATTATTCTGTGTATCTCATCCCAGAGCCACGAGCCTGCTTCATCACAGCGTCTCTATGATCACTGTGTGATATTCAGGTCAGCCAGGACGGACATGTGCAGTGTGGCTACAAAGTGAAGCGGGAGCTCTACCTGCCCATCTACCTCATAGACTTTGCCATTTTCTACGTCATCCCGCTGCTCCTCGCCATCGTGCTGTACGGCTTGATAGCACGGATCCTCTACCTCAGGTACTGTAAAATATCTTTCAATCCATATTAATACATGAATTCATTCATTAGTAAGAGTCACTCCACCAGGTTTACAGTCTCCGTTTACTCATCGTGAGTACTACTCAGCCTGTGAACAGAGTTGTATAATGTCTTCTGAGGCTCTGGAGGAGCTTTGTCAAGTCTGAGAGAATAACCCTGACGATGACGAAGGCTCGGCCTTGAAGGTTTATAACAGAAATGCATTACAAACTGGAGGCATGGAGTCTGCAGGAGATGAGTATCTACCGGGCGGACTGAAATGAGAGACCCTTTAGGCTCCAGTGGTTCTGGATATTGACCCATGCTAGGGACTAAAAGTCAAGATATCTCTGACTCTGCTTGCAGAGAGTTGAAAACTCGCTTTAGATGCAAGATTAATGACATCAAAACTGGAGTAGACAGATAGCAGTAAATGTGATTTAAAAAAGAAGTTATTTTTATAAAACTGCATCACACTGAAGTGATGATGGATTCTTAAAGTGTCTCTCTGATGATCTTCTCTTACACACATCTGTTGCTCCCATCATTCTCATACAGCCCGATCTCATTCCCACGGCTCTCTGCGCCTGAAGGCGATGCTCAAGGCAACCTTTAGCGTCTGTATGAGACGCAAGTAACTCCAGTGTAAACCCCTAACTGTCATTAGTAGACGCTGAGAGCAACCGCTCCAGAAGTCATGTGACGTAGAATAAAGACCGACTAAGTGAAAACCAAAAGTCAACGTTGACTTATTTTAAGTTACGTTACGTAAAGTACTCAACTTACATCATGTGAAGTTACATAGCCTCCGTAACTCGCCGTAATACATACTTAAAGCTGCAGTAGATAGAAATAGGAGGTAGGAGCAAATATGATTAAATAAAGTTATTTTTATAAAACGGTCGCTATATCCTGACAGTAGTGTCATGTCCCTCTGTGTCCTCCGGTGCTCCTAACGGCATCTGCAGGATTTCACAGACCGGAGGAAAACAACCAATCAGAGCTGATCTGGAGTCTGCCGTCTCTGAGCAGCTGTCAATCACTCACAAACTCTGATCAAACGTTTAAACTAGGCAGCGCTGATCAGATATGAATCAATATTCTGTTACTGTAATGACTATTTCTCGTATAAAATGTTTTCAGATACATATTTTAGTGGACTGTTCCGCCATGTTGAGATCAGTTGAGGAAATACCAAGCACCACCCACCAGCCGGAGCACAGCCAATAGGAACGCTCTCTCTCTCTGAAATGACCTGTGATTGGTCAAAGTCTCCCGTCACAGACTAGATTATCTAAAGCCTGAAAACAGAGACATGAGGAGGAGCAGAAGTCTAGTTTTCTCTCAGAACACTTGAATTACAATATGCTGAAAGGTTATTATGGGATTTTAGCCCAATGATGCCAAAAATATTCTGCCTACTGCAGCTTTAACTAACTGAGGCTGATGGAAATGCAGTGTGTGTATAGAGCGCTCCAGGGATGACGTATTTTTATAGGCCAACCAGGAAGTGATCATCTCCCTGGTTCCCTCCACTAACAGCCAATGGGATCGTTCGATTGGGTTTTGGATTATTGCAGAAAATAAGCTCTGTATCAAACACACATTTATGATATTTACATGTTTTGTTCCATAAGATAATCTCCACTAATGAACACCACTTTATGATTCTTGAAGCGTGAATGTAATCAGCAGAAGTAAAAAGCTAACGTTAGGCTATAAACGAACTACACTACATCACATGAGCGTGAGTATAAACACAGCGAGGCTGTGAAGGAGGACGAGTCGCCGTGATGACGTTTAGTCGTCTCATTTAGACTTTTTTAAGACACATAAAGGATTCAAAATTCACCAGTGGGATATTTATTGATGTATTTTATGTCGTAGAACAAAACGTTGACATCTCTTCATCTTGTGTTAACCTGATTTCAGATATCTAACTGAAAACCCACTGACTTCCAGATGATGGAACAGGAAGTGATAAAATGCTGACTCAATCAATCAATCAATCAAACTTTATTTATATAGCACCTTTCAAACAAGCTAAATGCAATTCAAAGTGCTGTACAGACGATTGACAAAATGCGGAATGTTAAAAATGGACCTAGAGACCAATGCACACCAAAACAGACAACACAAAAGTTCCTCAAATATGAAAGCAACCAAAGATGGGCATCCAAAATAAGAAAAGATAAATAAAAAAACAAGGAAATAACAATAAAAATAAATAAATAAATAAAAACAGTGAAACTACACAAAGTAAGCAGATGGTATTTAACAATAAAATTCCAAAATAGTAAAAACAAAGGAGTAAAACAAACACCATATAGGTGATGATAAATAAAATAAGTATAAACATTAAAACCATAACATTTTAAAATTATAAAACACTACATAAAAGCCAGACTAAATAGATGGGTTTTTAGTTTACGTTTAAAAATATCAATATTTTCAGCTCCTCTCAGTTCCTCTGGAAGTTTGTTCCAGCAGCTGGGAGCGTAATGGCTGAAAGCAGCATCACCAAAAGTTTTTGTTCTGCTTTGTGGAACAACTAAAAGGGAAGAGCCGGAGGATCTCAGACTCACTCCTGCAGCTCTCTATATGACATATTATATAAGGACAGATCCCATATCAGTTTAGCCTTTAACATGCTGCTCGTGTCCCTCCAGCCCGCTGCCCAACCATCCCGACACCAGCCTCACCACGCTGCGCCGGAGCTGCCGGGAAGCCTCCGAGGCGGGGAAGGGGGGTCGCCAGGGCCGGCCGAAGAGCGCGCTCTCCTCCAGGAAACAGGTTTCTGCCTCATCCAACATTAACCCCTTCTGCGCTCTCTTTTCTCGCTGTTAAATCTTTTCCATCAGATGATTGCTGTGTGATAACTTCAGTCACATTTGAGTCACATCTGTGGCTGTGCGTGTGTGATCTGCTGGGAGTATAGAGGTCGTGATTCCCTCTCCGCATGGTGATGATGTCCCCCCCGCTCTCCGTTGCCTCAAAAAAGTGGCCTCTTGTCGGCTCTCTGTCCTGGTTTTTACGAGGCCCTGAAGGCAATCATGGCGTTAATGGCTTCTTTTCCTCAGGCTGAGCAGTCAAAGAGCGTTCTTACTGAGAAAGCCTCTCTGAGGTTACGCCGTGTTGCTCCTCTTTGTCTCTGTGCTCTCGGATGTAGAATACATTCTCTCGCAGGCTTTTCGGTCTTGAAAGCATTTACCTTCATAAGCTTTTATCCACTCAGAAGGGTTACGGCAAAGTTCTTTTTAAGTCCAGAAGGGACTAGTTTTGTGTCCACAGCTGTACAGCAATTTAAAAGCCAAAGTACTGCACGGAGATTTTTTTTTTGTACAGAAATATTCTTATATTTGAACAATAAGAAAAGAGATTGGCCTGTATTTCTTTCAACTTCACCCAAGTAGGTCATGACTGAATCTCTGTAAAGCTTTACTCTTCTTAACGTGTAACATCTGGCCAGAATTTTAGTTTAAAACATTCAAAATAATTAAACCATTTGTTCCCAAAGACTATATTTTGTATGATAAGGAAAAATGCCACGACATTTGTTCTGAAATCTGGTACTTTGCGTGAGTTTCTAACAGTATAACTTTGACATTTCTAGATCACATGACAAATCACACTTTTATTAATAGTCAAAGTCAGGATTTTTTTTAAAATGAGGAAAAACGCTAGCATTGTGTCTATTAAATATTTTCCCGTATAAAATATTTTTTACACTGCATATGTGTGCATGTCTTTGATATTCAACTTGTTATGAGTTCATAGATACCAAATACTTGATTGTGCTCCTTGTAGTTTCAGAGAAACAGACATTATCTTATCATATTATATCTTGTATTTGGGCACATGGGACTTCTGTTTTTTTTTCCTAAAATATCATGGAGTCTATTTCAGAAACAATAGTCTGATAATAAAAACTCACTTTTTGCTGTTCTGCCTGGAACACTACTGCCCAAATTTCATTTAATTTTACTACATTGTACGCCGACTGCAAACATTACATTTCATTTGAAATTAATTTTTCAATAGTAATTTCAAGAATTCTCAAACCTGTAGCACCAGTGTTTAATTGCCTTACTTCACTTTTTTTTTTTTTTTATTATCACTTTTTGCATTTTATTTGACTGCTGTAATATTTGTGTTGCACAAATAAAATAAACCAGCAGCTTGAGGACGGTAGATTGACTGTCATGTTCTTTGTTTTCCTGAATTCTGGAGACTTTAAAAGAATGAAAATAACAAAATAATAAATACACTGTGACAGTTAAAAAGGCCTACTTTTAATTTGACTTTTAATTCTCAGAATTATTCTCACTGAATAATTCTCCCCTCTGGTGTGAACTTGTGTTGTGTGAATATCTGGCATTAACTAATATTCATCAGTTTTCATTCATTCATTCATTTTTTTGCTCCTGCTTGAGTATTTCTTTCTCTTCGTTCTCTCCATCTCTCACTCACTGAAGGTCCTTTCAGACACAACGTGAAAACGTCACCACTGCTCTCTGAAACCTGTTATTTCCAACGGCCCCGACGCCACGCCGTGACGGCTTCGCTGTGATGCTGTGATGTGGGGCAAGCGCAGCTCAAACCCCGCTGCGCTGCTGCGAGCAGCTCTCCTCCGCCGGGAAAACACATTTTCTGTAGCTCTGTAGTGGAAACAGTAGAGCTTATACACCCTTCACAGCGCCAGAAACATGTGGAGATAACAAAAAGGAAAAAATAGCTGTGAAAATACGGAGTATTAGGGCCACATTGAGGAAATATAAAATAAATCTGAGATTTAGAGAATGAAGTCGTAATTTTATGAGAATAAAGTCGTAATATTACGAGAATAAAGTCTTAATATTACAAGAATAAAATCTTCATATTATGAGAATAAAGTCGTAATATTACGAGAATAAAGTCGTAATATTACGAGAATAAAGTCGTAATATTACAAGAATAAAGTCATAATATTACAAGAATTAAGTCATAATATTACAAGAATAAAGTCATAATATAACGAGAATAAAAGTCGTAATATTATGAGAATAAAGTCAGAAGTTTACGAGAAAAAAACTTGTAATATTACGAGAAGAAAGTCATAACTTTACTACAAAAAAAGTCGTAATATCATGAGAATAAAGTCAGAAGTTTACTTAAAAAAGAGTCGTAGTATTATGAGAATAAAGTCATAATATTATGAGAATAAAAGTCGTAATATTATGAGAATAAAGTCAGAAGTTTACGAGAAAAAAAGTTGTAATATTACGAGAATAAAGTCATAAATTTACGAAAAAAACGTTGTAGTATTATGAGAATAAAGTCATAATATTATAAAGTAGTAATTGTACGTGTTATTTTAGAGGGTAAATAGTTTGAAAATGAGGAACGTGGAGCATCTTGTGAAGTTCTACTTTAGTTTAGGTTTCACAAATAACCAAATACTTCTTCTTTTGGCTCATCAGCACCACATTATCATCAGGATCAGGACCTGGAAAAGATTGAGAAAGAAACTGAGTTTATTCTGAAGAAAGAACCACACGGACCTGATGGAGGAAACTGACTCTTTAGAGGAGGAGGAGATGACTTTTATTATTCTAAAGTTATGACTTTAATCTCGTAATATTACGACTTTTTTTCTCGTAAAGTTATGACTTTAATCTCATAATATTCTATGTTAGGGTTCCAGTGAACCTACCATTAGGGCCTTCTGGGAACATCTGGCCCGCTGCTCCCAGCCTATAAAGCTTTTGCGTCTCATTCTCTCTCTCTCTCTTTTCCCCACAGACACCATCACAGGGCATGTTATAGCTTTCTGTTATCCTGGGTTAATCTATTGTTGTTTTATACATTTTACAACATGCACACACCATTTACACTCTCCATGCACACCTTACACTACTGATACTACTGATGTTCACACTCCATGTCTTTTGATCATTGTGTTCAGTATAATTTAATTTACCTTTGTTAAATAAATTCATTGATTTAAGCGTTATCTCGGTGTATCTCTATATTTGTCATGGCTGTGAGAGCCAGGTCGTGACAATTCCGACTTTTTTTCTCGTAAAGTTATGACTTTATTCTCGTAATATTTCAACTTTTTTTCTCGTAAAGTTATGACTTTATTCTCGTAATATTTCAACTTTTTTTCTCGTAAAGTTATGACTTTATTCTCGTAATATTACAACTTTTTCTCTTGTAAAGTTATGACTTTATTCTCGTCATATTCCGACTTTTTTTCTCGTAAAGTTATGACTTTATTCTCAAAATATTCCGACTTTTTTTCTCGTAACGTTATAACTTTATTCTCATAATATTTCGACTTTTTTTTCTCGTAAAGTTATGACTTTATTCTCTTAATATTCCGACTTTTTTTTCTCGTAAAGTTATGACTTTATTCACGTAATATTCCGACTTTTTCTCTTGTAAAGTTATGACTTTATTTTCGTCATATTCCGACTTTTTTTCTCGTAAAGTTATGACTTTAATCTCATAATATTCCGACTTTTTTTCTCGTAAAGTTATGACTTTATTCCCGTAATATTACAACTTTTTTCTCGTAGGGTTCTGACTTTATTCTTGTAATATTATGACTTTTTTTCTCGTAAAGTTATGACTTTATTCTCGCAATATTATGACTTTTTTTCTCGTAAAGTTCTGACTTTATTCTCGTAATATTATGAAATTTTTTCTCGTAAAGTTATGACTTTATTCTCTTAATATTCCGACTTTTTTTCTCGTAAAGTTATGACTTTATTCTCGTAATATTATGACTTTTTTTCTCGTAAAGTTATGACTTTATTCTCGCAATATTATGACTTTTTTTCTCGTAAAGTTATGACTTTATTCTCGTAATATTATGATTTTTTTTCTCGTAAAGTTATGACTTTATTCTCGTAATATTACGACATTTTTTCTCGTAAAGTTATGACTTTATTCTCGTAATATTAAGACTTTTTTCTCATAAAGTTATGACTTTATTCTTTTTTTTGAAAAGTCTTTCAAGTAGGAAAAGAAATGCGAGCGTTCTCCTCCCGCTAACAGTATGTGAAATATAGATACAATATAATTATGAGGATGAACGTATTTTTAACAAAACAGCCACAAATCTTTGATCCACGTCGTTCATAACTGGACTTTTAACGGTATTAACTGTCTGGAGGCTACAACACAACAAAGGAGGAAATAACAACAAACAACTTACAAATATTGGTACTCTGTAAATACCAATACATTATTGTGTGAATAACTTGTTTTTGCTTTTTTAATGTATTTAATTCACTGATAGTTATAATAAATATTACATTAAATTAATTATTCCCATGGTCTTAAAATCATTGTTTTATTTGATGGCCTTGCTGCTCTGGCATTTAGTCTTTTTGCCCTCAAAAAATTGACAACAACAGAGGCCCTAAAGTGATGAAATTCCAGGCCTGGTTCTGATAAATCATGTTTTTTGGTACGGTGACACTACAACACCCAAGATCCTCAGCTCCGGGTTTGTTGGGCTGCACTGTAAAATAAATCCAGGAGTTCCTCTGTTTCTGTTGTTTTGAGGACTTCTCTCATGTTGTAACTAAGAATTGCATCTTCACGTTGTACAAAGTCACAGATTAAATAATAACCCTTTAATTTAACTGGGCCTTGAGTGCTTTACCTTCCCATGCAACCTTTCACATAGTTGTTTCTGTGTCACAGTGTGCTCGTCTCTGCGTGAACACAGGCTTCTGTGAGACTGAACTCTCGAGCGAGAGCAGAGAGAAGATCCTTATCTGGTGTGTTCAAGGGGCTCCATCTAGGAGCAGGAGATTTGCATAATGTGATTTACGGGTTTACATTGAAGTTTTCTTAATACCGCAGATGATTTCGCTCTCTCAGTTCTTCAATAGGCACTTCGTGCTCTTTCATTCATCGTTTGATAGGCCAACTCAATCTGATAGGAGTTTGATAAACTTGTGTGTGCCGAAGAATGGCACTTTTATGATTAGATATTAATACAGTGTGGTGTGAGATTGCATAGTTTTAATCTCTGAGAGTTTCTCCGTGTCTGTGATCTCCTCAAGTGCATGTGGAGGAGGAGAGATGGGGAAGCTTGGTCATTGTTGCCCCCCCCCCCCCCGGGTGAGTTGATAGCATCAAATGCTAAATGTGGATTATTTGGCTCAGTGGGCTGAAATGTGCGTCCAGTGGATTCTGGATTCAGTCTGGGAGGATGCTGTTGTTAGCAAAAAAAAAAATCTGATTTGTTTGTAATGCTGGAGTATCCATAATTACAGTCATAATATGCATATTCAAAATGTCAACCCGATGCTTTCTTACTCACTACGGCAGCGCAGAGATAACTGGAAAACTCTCCTCCCCGCCTCCTTCGTGTTCAATTAAACGCTCTGTTGTGCATGAGTTTTACCCTTTTAACTACCTGCTGAGGTGGCTTTCACTGGCTCACCGCTTCATGCATGAACACAGTCCCACATGAACACAGTCCCACATGAACACAGTCCAACATGAACACAATCCAACATGAACACAATCCAACATGAACACAGTCCAACATGAACACAATCCCCAGTCGGTTTCTGAAGAAAATATAGGTTACACGTGGCTAACTAAACACTTTTTGGGCAGCACAACAGTAAGTCTACAAATCAGCGTTATAGCGATACTCTCTCCATGTCATTGTCTACTAGTACGGTGTATGATTACATAGAAAATTTACTATTTGTGCTCTCTAACGTAAGCTTCAGTCATCAGCATGTCCAGCTAACTAGCTTAATATAAAGCGTTACTTCAAAGGCCAAGGAGCACGTCAATAATAACCCCATTTATGAATAGCACACCTACTGACTGACTGTTGTCTGGCTATTAAATATGTGTCGCTATAAGCACCATAGATGTGGGTCAATAGGGGCCTACTACTACAATCATCTACTCACATGGTAGATCACCAAATGACGGTATAAAACACCACGACAGCGACCGTAGTAATTATGACAGGAGCAGAAGTCGTAGTATAGACAGTGTGAAACTTATGGCGTTTAATTAGTATCAAAACTCAGTATCCGCGAGTGGAAAAGCATCATCTCGAGGGAGCATTTCTGCTCCGCGTGCACAAATGCAGTCGCGTGAGCGCGGGTGCTGTGATGAGCGCTCGCTCGACCCTCTCTCCGCGCTCGCAACTGCTCAACTCGCTCCTCAAGTTGACTTTTGAGACTTTGGAGGCGGTGATGGAATAGACAGCAGCTGATGTGTCCGCTCCTTTGATCGGTCACATTCAACACCTCCAGTCTCTGACGGCGAAGGCAGAACATGAATAATTCATGAACACGTGACACCGTTGTCCAATCATAGAGCACGGAACACGTGACCATCCACTCCTTCAAATATCACAATGTTGTATCTGGGAAGCAGTTGAGTATTAGCGTTAGATAATAGCATTTTGTCCAATCGCCGAATAATGCAATTCTTGCAGAAATCTCCAAAATGTCAAAAGTTTTTGATCCCAAATCACAGCATGTCTTTTTCTCTGGTGTTCCTCAAGGTCTTGGTGTCTTAATGTGGTATTTTGGAGGGATTATTGATCATTTTTATCAATTCTCCAGTGGTAAAAAAATGGTTAAATTTAGCACCAAATCTGTGTAACAAATGGTATCCACCCAAATATTACTGCAAAAACTTATGAGACATAATAGAGCATGGGGATGGACATCAGATACTTCTATCATCATGTTCTAAACCCTTATACACATCCACAATTCATGTTTATTTCTGATTTATGACTAGAACAACTTAACACACAGTGCTGAGCAGCATCTCAAATTAATCTCCAGGTTCCCAGTTTTCAGATGATGTTCACCACTTCTATGTGATATCTACTGTTGACCTGCTATCTCCCCCTAAAGACCCCCTGGACCCCCCTAAAGACCCCCTGGACCCCCTAAAGACCCCCTGGACCCCCCTAAAGACCCCCTGGACCCCCCTAAAGACCCCCTGGACCCCCTAAAGACCCCCTGGACCCCCCTAAAAAAGACTAAAACGGGTCTTTTGTGGGTCTCAGAGGGTTAATTAATGGGGTTTTAATGACCTGTCTCTCTGCTTCTTCCCTACAGGTGACAAAGATGCTGGCAGTAGTGGTGATCCTGTTTGCTCTACTGTGGATGCCCTACCGGACGTTAGTTCTGATCAACTCTTTTGTGTCCACGCCCTACCTGGATGCCTGGTTCCTCCTGTTCTGTCGGACATGCATCTATGCCAACAGCGCTATAAACCCTGTCATATACAACGCCATGTCTCAGAAGTTTCGCTCGGCATTTCGCGGGCTTTACCGCTGCCAGCGGCCAGAGGGAAATCAGAGGACGCTGTCGATGATCCAGACCGGCTTCGGCACCATCCGAGACCCCCGAACCTCCCAGGCCAATAGCAATGGGACCAATGAAAAGGCGAGGAGGGATTTGAGTACCGCCACTGGTGTGACCACGAATCAGAATGGAAGCGGTCATCGGGAGACAGCAACAGTCGACACCAGCCCGACTACTCTCGTGTTCGGCGTCGGTCCAGCCGAGACGACGCCATCTGGTGATCAGGAGTCGGATTGGCCTTCATTAAATGAACCAACGGTTAATTTAGCAGACAGACACACAACAAGCGATCCGCAGGAAAGCATGTAAACTTCCATATCACCACAGTATATCTATGAATTTGTAAGTACCTCTTAAATCAAACAACAACAACAACAGAACTATTAACTCGAGCTGTTTCCATCTGGTGACCAAACAGTGGTGGATTCCTCAAGGACAGGATCAGAAGTAACTTATATTTATTTTATGATTTAAAAGTGGTAGATTTCACCTCGACCGCTGAGGTCACAAGAGAAAGAGAGGAAGGAGGATGTGTACATGGCACGAGTCACACTGTGGAACGGAAACATTATTTCTTTGGTCACAAAATCTGTTCAAAATGTTCGCTCATAAATGAATCAGAGGCTGCATTTGTTTCATTTAAAGCACTTTTTACCATCTAAAAAACACATAATAGACTCGTAATGAACCATATGAATTCAAGGACAAACAATGATTAATTTGCGTTTTGAATAATTTGTCCTATTCAATTTCTTGCACAGAAGAATTTGACACATTTTAGTGTCTAAAAAGGAAGACATGATGATCTTTTTAACATTACCACCCAGAATCAAAGCACTAATTCCTCCAGTCAGCTGTGATTCATTGCTGAGACACATTAGGAAAGTTTTAAAAAGGCAGAGTAGCAACAACTTTCTATTTCTCTATAACAAGCACAGACTCAAACTTGAGCAAAAGATCAGGACAAATCGGTTTAGAAGATTTTGTGTAGTTAACTAAACAGAGTTAAAGGGGGTCATTCACGCTGTATACACTGTATATTGTGACATTTCTATTTTATTTGAAAGTCTACAACACATAATGATCTGAGGCACTAGTGTCATGACATGTCAAATATGACTACACCGGACTGCTATAAGAATCCTAACCTGAGACTTGTTAAAGTAGCACATTGACTCTTTGTTTACGAATTTTTTTATTTTTTTTTGTTGCCTGTTACAAGTTACTAACTAGGTGAAATGTAAAATCCCTTGACAGGGACATGACACAACGTTTTGGAGACACAGTTCTTCTTTTGCAAGATTATTTTTTTAACAAACATTTCAATGGTTACAAATTAGTGCAACACAAGATGAGCCGGTTCTAAGACTCCCTTTTAGAGCCTCAAGGGGCCATTCGATGAACTGCAGGTTTTGGCACGTCCGTGTTGGCTTCACTGCTCGGCGCCGGAGGTCGTCGCTTGGTGAGAGTCGTTTCTTTTTTTTCCAGTAACCAAACTATCAAAACGCACACAGACCACGGATGTACAGAGTCATTAGGCTCGTTGGAGATGAACTGCGTCTCTTCTGGAAAGTAGACGAGATCAGGAGGCAGCAGCAGGAGGCGGAGACTAAACGCTGCGGTCAAGTCGAACAGTTTCCAGATGTTTCCAGCTGCTTTCAGAGAATTCACAGGAAGACACAGAAGTAGTGACTTCCTGTAGATCCGATCTGTAGGCTACTTATAGTTTCCAGAACACGTTGGGATTTATTTATATCAGTTTGTAAATCTATGTGGAAATGTGCATGTGTCTGACGTTGGATTATATCTTTTATTATTTTATGTCTATATAAATAACCTTCATAATAATAATAATTATTATTATTATTATCAACCACACAAGATGTGTTTGTTAACAGATGAAACCTTCACTGCACAACATGAGACTAATATCCTACAATCTAGTGTTAAATATTATAATAACACAGAGAGTTGTGACTTTCTACAACACGTGGTGTTTGCTGTCAAAACTAAGAGCCAATCAGCTCTTAGATCAGGCGAGGAGTTTCCCATAATGCACTGGGTCTTGCAGTCGGCGGAGAGCAGCTGCGGCGTCTCGATCTCGTGAGGTTATCGTTGCCCACGTGTGCGTGACATCAGAGAAAGTTGGACACAAATCTAACCAGCATGCATTGCGCGGCGATTAGCAAGCTCATTTCAGTAGATATCTCTGCAACACAACACGTCTTTGACATATTGTGTTTTTGAATGTTTTAAGCGTCTGGTCATAAGCTATCATACACTTCGCAGCTTTAAGAAATATACTGTCTCCAGTGAGTTCAAATGACCTTACACTCCTCTGCTACTGACCTTCGCTAGCTGCTGGACAAGAACACTCATCAGTCATTCAGTAAGGATAACATAACTCATCTGAACACATAGAGATTTACATGATCATTTTTACTTCAAGGGTGAGAAGAAATTATCCATCAACGTTATGAAATATAAATTAAAAAAATGATTGTTATTGCACATTTATATCATCTATAGGGCTGTCAATCGATTAAAATATTTAATCGTCATTAATCGCATGATTGTCCATGATTAATCACGATTAATCGCAAATGAATCCCACATTTTTTATCTGCTCAAAATGTACTTCATTTGTCATAAAAAAATCATAACATGTCAAACTGCAGCCCAACAGGCAACAACAGCTGTCAGTGTGTCAGTGTGCTGACTTCACTATGACTTGCTCCAAACTGCATGTGATTATCATAAAGTGGGCATGTCTGTAAAGGGGAGACTCGTGGGTACCCATAGAACCCATTTACATTCACTGATCTGGAGGTCAGAGGTCAAGGGACTCCTTTGAAAACGGCCATGACAGTTTTTCCTCGCCAACATTTAGTTTGGAGCGTTATTTAACCTCCATCTCGACATGATGCCAGTATCTTCTGTCTCGCTTTAAAACTGAGCCGCTACAACCTCCGAAAGATCGATTGCGTTAACGCGTTATTATCACATTTACCTACTCGTTTCATTACAGAGAACAAACCTTGAAAAGAAGATGAAGTTTTGCTATCTTACCCAGGATAACAGGAGAAGATTGATATTAATTTCAATCAGAAATCCAGCTCATGTGTAGCTCATGTGTAGCTTTCACGTAGATTTATACGTGTAAGAAGTTACAAACAGTTCCTTTAAGATTGTGTTAACAACAGACCTTAGTTCAGGCGTTGCCCATTAAAAAAAAACATTGACTTTGAGACGACGTAACTCATTGTCAGGTGTTAGGACTCATTCCTGCAGCACTCTCTAAGAATATGTTTTAAAACTTGAGTTTTTAAACGTTGAGTTTTAAGACACAATTCAACAATTCAAAAAACACAATTCTTGTTCTTTTGTACCAGTTATTTGTCGAGGAGTAGGCCTACAGCAGGTTCTGGGGAACTTGTATGGAAGAACATAATGTCCTTTTTTAGTCTTTTTTAGTAGTCAATTCCGAGTTCTACTGTTTTTCATCATATAATAAAATGAAAAAATATTATTTTGATCCAGCATTAACATATTTACTATTAACATGGAGTTTCCATATTTCAGTGTTTTAAATGAAGTGGTATTCAGTAGTGATTAAATTCCACTGGGGGGGTATTTAGTTACTTATATATATTCAAAGGAATTATTTGTTTCCATAAACTTGTCCCATAAGTCAGCTCTATCATGCTAATACTTTAGCACCTTAGCATACACATGTACATTGTATACACTGTATTGAGAGATATTAGCTTCCTGACATTATCTTTAATGTGAGAAAGCCTGTAAATAACTTTCCTGTATGACTGGATTTATTAGCTAATTAGGACTTTTTTTTTATCTAGTGTGCAGCGTGTCGGTTAAACATGCACTCTGAAGCTCTATTATGTATTACCAACGGGTAATTAAGAAAAGCTTAAAGAGTCTAAGTCAACAAAGAAACTCTTGAAGAACATACTGCATGTAAATATGGTCAAAATGTTCTTGTTCCTTTCTCCTTCGTTATACTTACTGTAAATGATGATGTATAGTGCTGTAAGTGATGCGTAAGTTATGATTTGATTGTTTTTACTTTTGTGTTTTTCTGGGATTTCTTAAATGCGCTGCATGCTCACACCGATCATGCTTGATCTAGTTGGCTTTTTGACGTAATTAGTTCACAAAATGTATTTGTGTTTTTATGCTCCCAAAGGTTTGCTTTATTACCATTCAGTAAGCAGAATTTACTTGTTATTTGCAGGATATTTTAGCTTATTTATTTATTTATTTTCAAAAAGTGCCATGTAGCAGTAAGAAAATAAACATTTGCAGACTTATTAAAACTTAAAGAAGAATGTAATGATTGTTTTGGGCCACTTGGGGGCAAAGTAACAAGCTGTGAACACAACAACGACATATTATCATCCTATACATTTCTTTAGCTGCTAAATGCTCTAGTATGTTTAGCATCTAGTTGCTAACTTGGTTTGGTGCTGGATATACAGCGTACTGTCGGTTTATCAGAGCACAATTTTTTGCAACAATTTTTTGATCCATTCTAAAAAAGAGCAACTAAGTGAAAACCAAAAGTCAACGTTGACTTATTTTAAGTTACGTTACGTAAAGTACTCAACTTACATCATGTGAAGTTACGTAGCCTCCGTAACTCGCCGTAATAAATACTTAAAGCTGCAGTAGGTAGAAATAGGAGGTAGGAGCAAATATGATTAAATAAAGTTATTTTTATAAAACGGTCGCTATATCCTGACAGTAGTGTCATGTTCCTCCGGTGTCCTCCGGTGCTCCTAACGGCATCTGCAGGATTTCACAGACTGGAGGAAAACAACCAATCAGAGCTGATCTGGAGTCTGTTGTCTCTGAGCAGCTGTCAATCACTCACAAACTCTGATCAAACGGTCAAACTAGGCAGCGCTGATCAAATATGAATCAATATCCTGTTACTGTAATGACTATTTCTCTCCTCAGATGTTCTCAGAATCATCTTGTAGTTACTGTTTAGCTGTAAAATCATAGAGTTTGTGACTAGGCAGCCATGTTGAGATCAGTTGAGGAAATACCAAGCATCGCCCACCAGCCGGAGCACAGCCAATAGGAACGCTCTCTCTCTCTGAAATGACCTGTGATTGGTCAAAGTCTCCCGTCATGGGCTAGATTATCTAAAGCCTGAAAACAGAGACATGAGGAGGAGCAGAAGTCTAGTTTTCTCTCAGAACACTTGAATTACAATATGCTGAAAGGTTATTATGGGATGTTAGCCCAATGATGCCAAAAATATTCTGCCTACTGCAGCTTTAAACCCAAAGAACAATCGTTTACTAAACCTAACCAAGTAGTTCTGTTGCTGTTAACCTACAGGATGCCAAAAGGTCCTGATGGAGTTGGGAATGAGATTGGGTTGTCTCATATTAGGTTCACTTTACGCTCGACCATCGTCCTTTGGATTCACGTACGGGACTGCAAGAGGGTGGAAGGCAAGCTCTATATGTTTTGTGGACAGAGCTGCAGTTTCAGTACACATGTTGGGAACAGGCATGACATAGAGTGTATATACTGTATTTGGTGATGGTGTAATTATAATATTCTAAGTTCAACACTTTGTCTTTGTAACCTTAATGGCAAGTCTTTATTTCACTATGTTTATATATGTCTGGATGTGTGTGTAGGCATGTGCGTGCATTGCTTGCAGGGAGTTACCTATATGAAGGAAGAGTACACACAAAGACGGAAATGCAATTCAGGTACCGCCAAGTAAAAATGTGCTTTATGGTTTATGAAGTCTCGTGACAGCTACTGAAGGAACAACAGTGGAAAGAGAATATTGAATTATTTGTTAAAATGTTAACACAGAGCACAGCGACTCACTCACTTATTTCTCAAAATACACTTTGAAATGACCAGCGCTCGAAGTGGGCCGGTACTCGCCGATACTCAGTACCGGCACTTCAACATTTCACTCTTTGGGCGTACTGTGACCTTTTTATTTTGCATCTCCACTTCTCACAAGCTGCCGGTTCTCCTTTCTGCCCTCGAAACTGGTTTGCATAAAAATATAATGCATCAAAATATTAATGTTTACTACATGTTTTTTAATTAAATAAATGACTTTATATATATTGCACATTTTATTTTAAACGTATATCTAAAATGCATGTATGTTTACTTACATTATATATGTGAAAAACAAATATGTTTGCCACATATTCGCAGTTAAAGTTCTCCATATATGTGGACAATAAAAAATGGAATATAGTATATGCTGCATGATTGCACATATAAGTTATGTCATATATATATAGTCATATATGGCCATATATCAGATTTTTGTATGGGTCTCTATATCAGGTTTTCAGGGCGATTCATAATCATACGGCACAATCATTTTGCAGTTATAAAAGCGATGTGGAGAACATCTGGATGAGCAGACGCACAGCGCAACACATATATGTAAATAATTAGAGAACTTTTTTTCATTTGTGAACAAATCTAATAAATGAAAGATTATTTAAAGGAAGTGCATAGCGTTGAGGCTGCAGATTAAAACCTCTCCTGTGTGCCAAGTGTGTAGGTCAGGGGTCAGGGGTCAGAGGTCAGCAACCTTTACTATCCAAAGAGCCATTTTAGGCCAAAAAAAAAAATTAAAATCTGTTTGGAGCCGCAAAACATTTGATCATTGTGATGAAGGTAACACAGTTTATAGTCTAAGTATATAGAATATAAGTCTAATGCAGTGAGGGCCAAAGTGCAAATGTACTACGGAGTATTAGGGTCACATTGAGGGAAAGAAATCTGAGATTTACAGAATAAAGTCATAATATTACGAGAAAAAAAGTCGTAATATTAAGAGAATAAAGTCATAACGAGAAAAAAAGTCGTAATATTACGAGAATAAAGTCATAACTTTACGAGAAAAAAAGTCGTAATATTAAGAGAATAAAGTCATGACTTAACGAGAACAAAAGTCATAATATTACGAGAATAAAGTCATAACTTTACGAGAACAAAAGTCGTAATATTACGAGAATAAAGTCATAACTTTACAAGAACAAAAGTCTTAATATTAAGAGAATAAAGTCATAACTTTACGAGAAAAAAAAATCGTAATATTACGAGAATAAATTCATATTACAAGAAAAAAAGTCGTAATATTATGAGAATAAAGTCAAAATTTAATGAGAAAAAAAGTCGTAATATTACGAAAATAAAGTCATAACATTACAAGAAAAAAAGTCGTTATATTAAGAGAATAAAGTCATAATTTAATTAGAAAAAAAAATCGTAATATTAAGAGAATAAAGTCATAATTTAATTAGAAAAAAAAATCGTAATATTAAGAGAATAAAGTCATAATTTAATGAAAAAAAAGTCGTAATATTACGAGAATAAAGTCATAATAAATGAGAAAAAAAGTCGTAATATTACGAGAATAAAGTCATAACTTAATGCGAAAAAAAGTCACGAGAATAAACTTTTTTCTCGTTAACCTTTGACTTTATAATCGGAATATTACGACTTTTTTCTCGTAAACCTATGACTTTATTCTCATAATATTATGACTTTATTCTCAAAATCTCAGATTTATTTTTTTTCCTCAATGTGGCCCTAATACTCCGTCGTACCATAGATCTACAACAATGATAAATAAAAATGAAAATGTAAACAAAACAGTTATTCAATTCCATTTTTATAAATCCACAGGAAGCCACTGGAGAGGAGCTAAAGAGCTGCAGGTTGCTGACCTCTGGTTTCGGACAACTACGGAGGCTGATGCGGAAACGTGAATGGCCTTCTATCGCTGTTGTCAGAGTAGCGTAGGTCATTTGGAGAATAGCAATCAGTGCGTAGACTGTGTGTGTATGTGGGAAGTGAGTGGTGAAGAAGACTCTTGGAGTTAGTTTAGCTCTGAGAATATCAAGTGAATGTATAGTAGAAGTTGCAGTTTGTGCAGAAATAATTGCTGCAGCCAATCCAGACCAACAGAGGTTTCCAGTGTCTTGTTTCCTGCTGCTGAGTGGAGTGACGGGGGTCAACTACGGACCGAGTAACGTTATAGACTCAGTGACAGATATAAACGGCTCATTCTAAGGTAGAGAAAACAACAACAATTGTACAGAGAGTCGGTCATTGTTGTGAAATAAACCCCCAACAGGGCGATGCCTCACCCCGACGCGTCGCCCTGAAGGGGTTTTTTTTCACAACAATGATCCGCTAGCTGTACATTATCCCGCTTATTACACGGCTACTTACTGAAGAAATCAATAATTTGACACAAAAACGGTCCTCCAGAGTCCGACATCAGAACTACACCCATAGCAACGGTCTGTTATACAAAGCAACGGTCTGCTATGCATAGCAACGGTCTGCTATGCATAGCAACGGTCTGCTATACATAGCAACGGTCTGCTATACATAGCAACGGTCTGCTATACATAGCAACGGTCTGTTATACATAGCAACGGTCAGCTTTGCATAGCAACGGTCTGTTATACATAGCAACAGTCTGCAATGCAACGGTCTGCTATGCATAGCAACGGTCTGTTATACATAGCAACAGTCTGCAATGCAACGGTCTGCTATACATAGCAACGGTCTGCTATACATAGCAACGGTCTTCTATACATAGCAACGGTCTGCTATACATAGCAACGGTCTGCTATACATAGCAACGGTCTGCTATACATAGCAACGGTCTGCTATACATAGCAACGGTCTGCTATACATAGCAACGGTCTGCTATACATAGCAACGGTCTGCTATACATAGCAACGGTCTGTTACACATAGCAACGGTCTGTTACACATAGCAACGGTCTGCTATAAATAGCAACGGTCTGCTATAAATAGCAACGGTCTGCTATACATAGCAACGGTCTTCTATACATAGCAACGGTCTGCTATACATAGCAACGGTCTTCTATACATAGCAACGGTCTGCTATACATAGCAACGGTCTGTTATACATAGCAACGGTCTGTTATGCATAGCAACGGTCTGCTATACATAGCAACGGTCTGCTATGCAAAGCAACGGTCTGCTATGCATAGCAACGGTCTGCTATACATAGCAACGGTCTGTTATACATAGCAACGGTCTGCTATACATAGCAACGGTCTGCTATAAAGAAATTACAGACCGCAGAACGCCGTGGGCTGCACGATGGTGCAGTGGTTAGCACTGTCGCCTCAGTTTTAAGTAGTAGTAGTAGTAGTTTTAAGTAAAAAAAAATCAGATTTTCTTGGGGGAGAACCCACAAACCCATTAACTACTAGTAGCCTTTCGTTTCTGTAGAAATTCAGAATGTAATAATGATTGCTGATACCGGCCGATACACACGCCAACATGTGAATAAGGGGAGTACCAGCACTTGTTTTTCATACTTCAAGCACTGGAAAAGCCTTCGATTGGATATTATACAGGATAATTGCGTTGGGTAATTACAGTGTGTGGATTGGCTGACAGCAGCATTGTAGAACTCCCTTGGACATGCTGGTGTGTGTGTGAGAGTGTTTAATGTGTCTAATTCTGTCATTATTTAGCCCTGGAGAGCTGCCGGTTTGTTGAGTATTATAAATTCTGTAATCACAGATGTTCAAATGTGTTGATTTTTAAAATGGCTTTACCTGCAGCAAGATGATGTTTTATTGTTTGACGAAATGTGCTCTGGTGACTGGCTTTGATTTCATTGTATGTGGCTTCCTTTCAGTGGTTATGACAAAAGTCAATAAAACACATTTGTTGAAGCGTCTCTCAGACACTCAAACTCTTTTGGACTGTTACTTCTAGTGGTGGTTTTCTGAAACACTGGCATAAATTCACGAGATGTTCTGAGTATCGTAATATCAGCTGTGACGGTCGGGGATATGATTAATTAATTAGTTATTTTTATAAAACAGTCACTATATCCTGACAGTAGAGCATGAGACAGCATGTTCCTCTGTGTCCTCCGGTGCTCCTAACGACATCTACAAGATTTCACTGACCGGAGGAAAACAACCAGTCAGAGCTGATCTGGAGTCTGCCGTCCAGCTGCCGTCTATAAGAGCCGGCTGTCAATCACTCGCGAACTCCGACCAAACGGTCAAACTAGGCAGCGCTGATCAAATATGAATCAATATTCTGTTACTGTAATGACTATTTCTCTCCTCAGATGTTCTCAGAAACATCTTGTAGTTACTGTTTAGCTGTAAAATCATAAAGTTTGTGACTCGGCAGCCATGTTGAGATCTGTTGAGGAAATACCAAGCACCGCCCACCAGCCGGAGCACAGCCAATAGGAACGCTCTCTCTCTCTGAAATGACCTGTGATTGGTCAAATTCTTCCTGAAACCCTGAAAACAGAGCCATGAGGAGGAGCAGAAGTCTAGTTTTCTCTCAGTAATTGTATTGAATTACAATATGCTGAAAGGTTATTATGGAATTTTTGCCCAATGATGCCAAAAAAATGTCTTTCTACTGAAGCTTTAAATCAAACCGTCTGATACTATTTATGGTCAGCATTTCTCCGTGATATCTATTCAATGCATTTACATTCTGTATCAGCGTCACTGTTTACCGTTAACTCTCCTCCAGCTGTGTCAGAGATTTATTAACTTACTGCTAATGCAAATCATCCACTGTTGCTGCTTCACACTGAAAGTGTTTATTGGATGAAACATGGGATTTCTTTTATTGACGAAGCAGTCACAGGAAATGCGATGTATTTGTCAGCCTAAAAAAAGGCGTCACCAAACAAGGCAAAGGTCATATTCAGTAATTTTTCATCAGCGGATCGATATTAAGTATTACAAGGACTAGAGGAACAATAAGGAGCAGAAACAGTGAGATGTTAGATGAAGAGACCTTCAACACCTCCACAGTGCAGCCTCTCACATTGTGGTTGCTTATGGTATGATATAAAAAAGGACAATTATTGACTTAACTTCTTTATTAAAAGAGTTTGTTCGGCTCCATTGTAAACAGATACAGGTGTAATAATACACCTATGGATAAGAACTAGGGATGTGACGGTGAGGAACATTTCCCACCGGTTAATAAACAGATTACACCGGACATTTTACAGGTAAAGATGATGGTCAATATGTGTAGCACGCTGACTTCGATCTTTACCGTCAGATGGCTCCGTCCTCCGCACGGCGATGGCCTCATTAACCTTATGGTTCCCTTATAGCAGAGGTCAGCAACCTGCAGCTCCGGAGCCACATGCAGCTCTTTAGCTCCTCTCCAGTGGCTCCCTGTGGAGTTATAAAAATGGAAATGAATAACTGTTTTTTGTTTACATTTTCATTTTTATTCATCATTGTTGTAGATCTATGGTACGACGGAGTATTAGGGTCATATTGAGAAAAAAAAAAAATCAGAGATTTAGAGAATAAAGTCATAATATTACATAGTAGTAAAGTTAAAGTAGTAATTTTACGTGTTATTTTATTCTTTTCTCGTAAAGTTATGACTTATTCTCGTAACATTATGACGCTTTTTCTCGTAAGGTTCTGACTTTATTCTCGTAATATTAAGACTTTTTTTATCGTTAAGTTAAGACTTTATTCTCGTAATATTACGACTTTTTTTCTCGTAAAGTTCTGACTTTATTCTCGTAATATTATAAAGTTTATTCTCACAAAGTTATGACTTTATTATCATAATATTACAACTTTTTTCTTGTAAAGTTATGACTTTATTCTCGTAATATTACGACTTTTTTTCATAAAGTTATGACTTTATTCTCGTAATATTATGACTTTTTTCATAAAGTTATGACTTTATTCTCGTAATATTACGACTTTTTTCATAAAGGTCTGACTTTATTCTCGTAATATTACAACTTTTTTTCTCGTAAAGTTATGACTTTATTCTCTTAAAGTTATGACTTTTTTCTCATAATTTTACGACTTTTTTCTCATAATATGACTTTATTCTGTAAATCTCAGATGTTTTTTCCCTCAATGTGACCCTAATATTCTGTCGTACATTTACACTTTGGCCCTCACTGCATTAGACTTATATTCTATATACTTGGACTATAAACTGTGTTACTGCATCACAATAATCAAATGTTTTGCGGCTCCAGACAGTTTATTTTTTTTTTTGCCTAAAATGGCTCTTTTGATAGTAAAGGTCGCTGACCCCTTCCTTGGGTTTAAATCCGAAATATTGCCAAATAGGTGCTTTTGCTTTTCGCTTCAACACCAAATCCTCCGCCATCGTCTTCTCTGTCAACACTCTCGTCCTGTGTGTTAAATCGGACTCCTGCTGCCCTGAGCTGAGACTCCGTACGGAGCAGACACACTTTCACTTTCAGTTTGTAGCGTCCGTCGTCTGACTATCTGTTGATAACACGGTGCTGATACACCAAAATTAACTAAGTGGGTTTTATTTCTATAAAAAAAAAGCAAAACGACGGTGGGTACGTAATGTAATCGGTGAGTGCCCGATAACACCGAGTACCGCGGACACAGTCATATACTACTCTGCCCCCACCGTAGAGATGGGATTTTCTGATCTGCAGACTGACTTTAACACCCTGCAGCCTTATCGGGTCTGAAATTGCTTTTAAACGCAACTAAAACTAAACAGTGATTTTCTCTCCTGGGCGAACGGAGGTTCCAACCCTTTCTATTAATACTCTTGATGGTGTCTCTATTCAGCCTGTTGTTAATAGGAGTGACCCCCGCCCATTACTTCAGCTATCGGCACATAAGTCAGACAGACACACTCAGAATCACACAACAAACATCACTTTTTCATCCCCTGCCCTGCCTCAGGAAGAGCAACAGAGGAGGGATCCTCCTTCCAGGATGGACAGACGTGCAATAGATGTCGTGTGTACAGAGTAACAACATAATGAAAATACAACATAGACAATTCATGACAAAAATGAATACATATAATGTGAATATATGTGAGAAGGTGGATCCAGGAGGATATCAAGCAGCTTCCAGGCGTCGCCAAACAGATAGAGCCAGAGCAACACGACCTCCTCTCCACGCCAAACAGATAGAGCCAGAGCAACACGACCTCCTCTCCACACCAAACAGGTAGAGCCAGAGCAACACAACCTCCTCTCCACGCCAAACAGATAGAGACAGAGCAACACAACCTCCTCTCCAAACCAGATAGATAGAGCCAGAGCAACACAACCTCCTCTCCACACCAGATAGATAGAGCCAGAGCAACACAAGCTCCTCTCCACGCCACACAGATAGAGCCAGAGCAACACAACCTCCTCTCCACGCCAAACAGAAAGAGCCCGAGCGACACAAACTCCTCTCCACGCTAGATAGGTAGAGCCAGAGCAACACGACCTCCTCTCCACGCCAAACAGATAGAGCCAGAGCAACAAGACCTCCTCTCCACGCCAGATAGATAGAGCCAGATCAACATGACCTCCTCTCCACGCCAAACAGATAGAGCCAGAGCAACACGACCTCCTCTCCACGCCAAACAGATAGAGCCAGATCAACATGACCTCCTCTCCACGCCAAATAGATAGAGCCAGAGCAACACAACCTCCTCTCCACACCAGATAGATTGAGCCAGAGAGTCAACAATGAACCTAACCTGCATGTCTTTGGACTGTGGGAGGAAACCTGAGCACCCGGAGAGAACCCACGGGGAGAACATGCTAAAACGGGGAGAACATGCTAACACGGGGAGAACATGCTAACTCCACACAGAAGGGATTCGAACCTGCGACCCTCTTTCTAATTATTCTAATTCTAATTATTAAATCATATACATTATAATAGATCTGAGAACGTACATCCAGAACATACTACCAAGTGGAACACTAGAGCTGGAAGCTCCGTATTAGAGATAAGACATGCAGTGTGAAGAGGAATGATTAACACTTAGTATTTTCTTCAACATTACAGGTGGTACTGTAGCTTAACTGATGCATAATTTATATGCATCATATGGTAAAAGGTTATGAATATTGCATGCTGTTATGTGTAGCAAGCAGCATTCCTCTCTCCTGGAAGAACATTAACATTTTGCTGCATCAATTGTATAGCCACTTTACAATATACATCTAATCTTGTCCGACAACAGGGCTTTTCATCCCAGAGACCGCTGTTCGTGTCCAGTGCGTTACGTTTCACTCTCACTTTACAATCAGCTGATCGTTCGTGTCCCGTGTACTCACGTCAAGTTACATTTTCACTGTACTAATATAGGCAATTTTAAAACTTAAACTTTATTACAATCATCACATACATAAAAGTACAAACATGAAATTTGACCTCTGCATTTAAAACATCCATAAAACGGTCACTATATCCTGAGAGTAGAGCATGAGACAGGTAATCTGAAAAAATCTTGTTCCTCTGTGTCCTCCGGTGCTCCTAACGGCATCTGCAAGATTTCACAGACCGGAGGAAAACAAGCAGTCAGAGCTGATCTGGAGTCTGCCGTCCAGCTGCCGTCTGATCAGAATCAATATTCTGTTACTGTAATGACTATTTCTCTCCTCAGATGTTCTCAGAATCATCTTGTAGTTACTGTTTAGCTGTAAAATGAGAAAGTTTGTGACCCGGCAGCCATGTTGAGATCTGTTGAGGAAATACCAAGCACCGCCCACCAGCCGGAGCACAGCCAATAGGAACGCTCTCTCTCTCTCTGAAATGACCTGTGATTGGTCAAAGTCTCCTGTCACAGGCTAGATGTTCTAAAGCCTGAAAACAGAGACATGAGGAGGAGAAGATGTTTAGTTTTCTCTCAGAACACTTGATATGCTGAAAGGTTATTATGGGATTTTTGCCCAATGATGCCAAAAATATTCTGTCCACTGCAGCACCCAGGGAGCATCTTGAGGTTCAGTGTCTAACTCGAGGACACTACGCCATGTAGACAGTAGCAACTGGGGATGAACCTTGCAGTTGAAGGACTACCACTTTACCCACTACTCCACTAAAGACGCTCCCAAAGCTCTTCGCTGTGAGCAGGATTTGAACCTGCGCGGGGAAACCCCCATTGGATTTCGAGTCCAACGCCTTAACCACTCGGCCATCACAGCTGATTACTTTTAAATCTTATATTTTAAAACATGTTTTTTTTCTTCCTAATCCTGACTAAGTGGTTTTGTTGCCTAATCCTAAACAAGTCTCATCTAATCTAATAATGAGAATTATTAATTATTTTCCTATAATAATGAGCAACCTGTTCTCACTCCCAACTCGTCAAGTACCGCAGCTTGGTCAGGTCTGGTTTTCATTAAAAGTTACCTAATTCTACACTTTTAATGGTGTTTCCGTTGTGGATTGATCTGTGAGTCCTTCCTGGTGGTGAATGCACATGCTGAGTTTCACCATTCAGCTGCCACACGTCATTGCATTTGTAAACTTTGATGTTTTGGAAACTCTACAAGGAATCCAGATAACTGCACCCCCCCCCCCGCACCTCCCTACTGTAGGCCAGCCTGGCACACCAGCATGCTCTGTGCTCTATGCAGCTCACAGTACACTAATACAACTGAAGCTCAGTGTGATGGTTGCATTAGACCTTCTCCAGCGGGCAGTATTTCTCACTGTGTTGCCCACCTGTCGCTCCCTCCCGCTGCGAAGGTCTTTGCAGTCAGAGCCGACAGGAGGAAGGTTTCATCTCGCTTTACAGAACGATTTCTCTCTGCTGATGCCTTCGCAAATCTGAGCTCAAAGAAGACTTGGCCTCAGAGGAGGAGAGAGGCTCAGTTTTTACTCACCAACTCCAGAGACAACATCAGTGCATCGTTGGCTTTGTAAATATTAGCTGAACATATGTCCAACGATTAATAATGAGGCACCAGCAGATGCATTTTCATATACCAACTAATATGCCCATATATGTTGTTCACATTTATATAATATTTACACTACTGTTATAGCACATAATTTATTTATTTATAATTTATTTATTTATAATGCACATATTTATTTACCTTTTATTTACCCTTATAACATAATTTTACTAGTGTTGTTATCCCTTGGATATTTTGTATTCTTATTAATTGTATGCCCTGTCCGATTCTTATTCCTATTCTAATTCTTATTTCTATTCTTGTTTTATTTTATTTTATGAACTGTTTTTTGTTAGAATCTGTGCTGCTGTGATACTGAAATTTCCCCTCGGGGATAAATAAATTGCTATCTATCTATCTATCTATCTATCTATATATATACTGTATATATATAATTATTTTTTTCTCTCTCTTTTATTTCTTATTTTCTGTTTTATTTGTTTTGCATGTTTATGTAAAGCACTTTGGATTGTCTTTGTGTCTGAAATGTGCTACAGTATATAAATAAACTTACCATAGAAACCAAGCTGGCACAAACTGCAAAACCCGACAGTAAAACCAGATGAGGCCACCCTGTGGCATCTGTGCATAAATGTTAAAACTCCTGAGGTCTAGAGTATTGGGATGCTGCGTGCACATATTACAACGTGTCCTAACTGAATGCACTGTTGTCAGCCAAATATGTGATATATTTACTGTAATAAATCATAAAATGACCATGAAATGTCAGCAGAGATTAAGGTGTCATGGCTGTGCCAAAGGACTTATGATTTTTTCCTTTTGTTGTAATCTTGTGTTTATCCATGTAGTGTTTTATTAGTTCTGTTATTTGTGTTTTTGGTTCAGTGGGATTTGGGTTTTCTGTTTTATTGTCTGCATGTAGTGTTTCCTGTTTGTTAATTCACCTGTTGTGTCTGGTCTAGTTATTTCCTGTCATGGTCCTGGGTTTTTGTCATAGTTTGTTTCCTGTTTTATTTTGAAATTCACTCCTCCTGTGTCTTGTCTGGTTTTACTTCCTACCTTTGTTTTTTTTCCCTCCTTTTTTGATTGTATGCCCCGCCCTGATTTGTTCCACCTGTGTCTAATCACCGCTGTGTATTTAAGCCTGTGTGTTCCTTGTGAGTTCGTCGTCGTTGTTCCCATGTGTTGCGTTTCACCAGTAAGTTATTCTAGTGTTTGTTTTTGCAGTTTCAAGTTTTGTTCTTTTGGAGATTTTTGTGGATATGCATGCCGGACCAGCTGCCTTTTTGTTTCTCTGTTAGTTTCATTAAATCCTTGAATTATACATGCTGTCATCTCCTCCTCCCTTCTCTGCGTTTGGGTCCACCTCACTTAAAACCTCTACCTTGACATAAGGAAACATGCTGAATTGAAATACTGGCTTCTCTGTCAACAATGCTACAGCCAGCATGTTCTCCTTTGAAATTTCCGTTCCAGTCCGGAACGTCTGTTTTTGTTTTGGACCGGTGTGATCCCGTCCGCTGCCCATTCAACACCCCGTTGCTTCATATGAAACAAAAGGTCATCCAAACGCAGCCTTCTGCAGCCGTGGAAGCAAGCTAACAAACCGGATCAACGGAAATAACGTCAATGTTAGATTCTACCCGACCTGAAATGTCCCTGTGATATTTAAAATAACACTTATTAATATGCTAATAATACAGATAGAGTAATATCGTGAACGTAATCCAGTCCCCTTGTTAAGTCCCCCTTGATAGTAAACATCTCTACATCTAGTAAACATCTCTACATCTCTACAAACATACACTACTACACTAAACATACACTACAAAAACATCTCTACCTCAGTTCTTATCCTGCATTATATTCCATATCTGACATTTCTTAATATCTGTTTCTCCTATTTTTTATTATCCAGCACTATATCACTTTCTGCACTACATTCACTTCTTCTTTAAATAGTCCTGTATCTCAGTTGTTTACCCTGCACTATATTCATTTTTAACAGTTCTTCTGCACATTGCATATTTTGTTTTAAACTCTGTATTACTTACATGTGTCTTGTTACTACTTGTGTCGTTTTACTAACATGTGTACTACTCACCTGTGACGTTTTTACTAATATGTTTGCACTATGGAACTGTGATGCTGGAAACTTGAATTTCCCTCGGGATCAATAAAGTTACTATCTATCTATCTCTCTCTGAATGTAGCAGGTTTTATGTGAATTACCTTTGACTCAGTAAAACCTTCCCGTGTTGCTGTCTGACATGTCAGAACCAACATCACAGATCTGTCCACCACGTAGCTTAAACTCTCTGCAGGAAGCAGAGCTGCAACATCATTAAACCTCAGTAGCAGATCTCCCACGCTGGAAGACAGACTCACCTTACCGAGGGTTGCACCCCCAACACACCTGCTGTGAGTGACTTGGCTGATGCTGGAGCGGTGAGGTTCCTATAGACACAATTTCATACCAAATAAATAGCACCAAAGTTGCACTGCTGCAGGCTTTGCATAATCACAGCCTAAGCCCCGGACCACACAGGGAACGTCAGCAGCGCGTGGCGGCTGCGTTACATGTTTTTAATTTCGGCGTCCATGTGACCGGGTTAGAGCAGCAACACAGCCCGTGTGAGACGCTCTGTGTCAGCTGCGTCTCTTCTAGAGATTCGAGGTCTCGCCTGTTTTTACCGCGAGCCACGCGGTTCACAGCAGCAAGAGACAGTGAAGGTGATCTATTGGCAGTATATTGACATCATATCAGCAACATTACTATAGTTTACATGTCTCTATCTGTAGAAAATATCACAGACACGAAAAAAGTGAAGATTTATTTTTAAATTAACACTTCCAGCTTTCATTTCAAAATAAAAAGCGCTCTAGCGTTTTTTTTTTCTGTGGACAGAATTCCTTCATTTGTTAACACGAGGCTTTTATTCTGAAATATGTGCCGGACAGTGTTGTAGAACATGCAGTGACTTGCAGAGCTCCATGAATGAATAAAGTACAGGGTTTTAATTTTGGATTATTACTATTATTTACACATGAGCACACATTTCTTAACTTTTCTCTGTCTAAAATAAATATAAATTACATTTATAATGAAGTGAAATAACTATTATGAAAGGCAAACTCTATGCAGAAAGAAAGAGCTGCACTGTCCCACCCACCTCGGCAACAACAGCAGAACGATAAAAAAACAGCCCAGCCACATGTTGCACCGTTAATGTAGATCTTTTGCTATTTTGGTCCACAGATAAAATTCAATGCTTGGATTGATTCTCAGTGTTTCTTTCAAAGTCTTGAAGCCATTCATCACAGTGGCCAGCACAGTGCCCGACCCTAACCCCTACTCTTCCTGCCCACATGCACTAGCTGCTTCTTTGAAACATACAGTACAAAAGTTGTCAGCAGGGGCTAGTCTGGGTGCTATTAACATGGAGCAGCTGATCACAGTAGGGGCTTTTGTCATCATCTTAAAACACCCTTCACCAGGATCAAATCCAATGAAAGAGACAAATCATTTCTCTTCCCTCTTTCACCCTCCTTCTCTGCTCCCATCAGAAAACATGATGGAGCTGATAGTCAGAGGTCGCTCTCAGAGAAGTCTTCGCTTTCTGAGCTTACATAAATCTCCAGACAAAGCGAGCCCTGCAATCCCCTCCTGTCGATTACCAAGCAACCAGCCAGCCAACTGCTGAGCAGATGAGAGCCGCTCAATCTCAACATCAGGAGAGCAGCAATCTCAACATCAGGAGAGCAGCAGTAGCAGCAGAGGAAGGAGAAAAAAAGAAATGGGGGATTGAGAAGTGTCCCTGGTTTCTGCTCTCCCTGTGCTATCACTGGCTTGCACACAGGCTTAGTGGATAAAGCCACAGAGGAGCAGAGATCAATTTTGGCGCTATTAATATGTAGCTCCACAGTTAAATGGTCTGCTGCTCATCTCAAGAGAAACTACTATAAAACTGTAATTAAATCCCTGGAATTTATTTTTCTTCAATCACTGAACTCAACCGGTGTATATCTGGGACATAAAATACAATCAATACCACCACAAATTGTTTATTAAAACCAGTATGAATATTGCTATCGAACAACATATCAATTATGAATCATTTTATTGATCCGAGACAGTTTACGGCACCCAGCATACCAACACGATACCTCTCTTTCTCCTCTTAAAACCAGCCTATTGGGCATACCGAAAAGGAACAGGGGTAAAAAACTAAACAGAGGAAGGTGGGGACACTTTTATTTTGCAGCCAGCAAGGTAACGAAAACAAGCATACCCAACAACATTTTATATTTATTCTCTCTTTGTCTATCTTCCTAGTTTTTTCTGTAAAGAATAATGTAAATTTGTAGATGTTTGGTTTTGGGTAAGAATAATGTATAATCTTCATATTTTATATTGTATTTTATAAGCATGGTCGGATGCTGTGTATTGTATATATATATATATGTGTGTGTATGTATGTATATATATATGTGTGGGTATGTATATATATATGTATTGTATATTATATTATAAGTACGTATTGTATATTGTAAATAATAATAATAACAACAATGTGCGCATATACGAAAGAGAACAACTAGTCAATATGACTAAGATAAATATAGAAGTAATGAATGTGTATTTTGATTAAGATACATTTATAAGTAATGAATTGGTATTCTTGATTGATAATGAATTTCTATTTTAATAAGGATAATTATATCAGTAATTAATTTATATTTCTTTATGACAGAGATGAAAGGTAATAATCATATTTAGACAAGTTTAGGAAAATTAATTAGAGTATATGTTTAGCTCAATAAGGAAGCTGATAAATTATCAATGAATGACTTCTGGAGAAGGGGTGGGATTAAATAAATTTGTACTTCTTCTCACTCCTTTTCCAATATGTGAACCAAGGCATCAAGTGTTTGTGATCATTTCTTTTGCTTATGCTTTTCACTGTATGTAAATATTACTTTTTTTCTGTCTGTCCACTTGTTTTTGTTTGAAATAAATTTTGAAATGAAATGAATGAAATGAAACATGGTGCAGGAAGAAAACTAAATATTGGTTACGTCAGTTAAAATGTGGTCTCAACGAAGTTAGCAGGCAGCGAGCGATGGACTTCACATGAGTATTCACAACAAGTCCAGTCAGACTTTATGGCCACTTCAAAGGTCGGGAGTCACCACTTGTTTTCGTCTCTCTTGTTTAAAATTAGGGCTGTACCGAACAGTTTGAAGCTTTATTCATAACATTGACATTCAAATCATTCCCATGCTCTTTTAGTAAATCAGAAAAAACAAATCACTGGCACTCACAGATAAAGGATCTTTCAGCGTGATCACTCCAGCAGTAACACCAGTTTTAAACACTCGACGACATGATTACATAATAAGATTCATCTGTGAATGATTGATGAAGATTAATAGATTGTTGATATGGTTAATGTAGGAACTCTCATCATTTCATGTTGTTTGCAGGAAATCAAAAATATGATAGTGAGCAAATTAAACTCCATATTCATAATGAAGAAATAATTAAAGTTCCATCAACATGTTTCTGAGGTATTCTGATAGATGATAAACTCTCTTGGAGAAATCAGGTTGGTTTTGTCTGTAATAAAGTCACCAAATCTGTTGGGACCCTGAGAAAAATAAGAGCTTTTGTCCACAGTACATGTCTGTTAACATTATATTATAGTTTAATTTATCCATATTTAACATAATAAAATTCTATTTTCCTTCATAACTGTAGGACTACAAATGACTTTGCTGAGGAATCGTTTACACGGTGTATGAAAGTATTTTAGCCTGAATAAAACTTGAACTATAACCGATGTAACGAGGAGATCTATCGCTATAGTGGTCTTTGTTTGAGGACTTTCTTTGTAACTAACAAAGCTTTCAAAGTAATTGATATATTTACCTATCAGAACCAAAAAATAGGATAAACTTTGTTATTTTTATTACATTTGGGGCAGATATCGTACAGTCTTTTCGCTGGATATTTTAGTAGGACCTGGCAATCCTGGTGTATTGATCCAACAGCTCGTATGGATCCATGTTTACTTGACACATTTGGAATGAGTCCGATATGTGGAATGTGAAAATGTGGTCTATAGGCCTCCGTAGGCCTAGATCAGGGGTCAGGGGTCAGGGGTCAGCAACCTTTACTATCAAAAGAGCCATTTTAAGCAAAAAAATAAATAAAAATCTGTCGAAACATTTGATCATTGTGATGAAGGTAACACAGTTTATAGTCTAAGTATATAGTATATAAGTCTGATGCAGTGAGAGCCAACGTGCAAATGTACTACGGAGTATTAGGGCCACATTGAGGGAAACAAATCTGAGATTTACAGAATAAAGTCATAATATTACAAGAAAAAAGTCGTAATATAATGAGAATAAAGTCATAACTTTACGAGAAAAAAAGTCGTAATATAATGAGAATAAAGTCATAACTTTACGAGAAAAAAAAGTCGTAATATTGCGAGAATTGTCATAACTTTACAAGAAAAAAAGAAAATAACACGTAAAATTACTACTTTATAATATTATGACTTTATTCTCGTAATAATACGACTTTTTTTCTCGTAAACCTATGACCTTAATCTCATAATATTATAACTTTATTCTCGTGATATTATGACTTTATTCTCTAAATCTGAGATTTATTTTTTTCCTCAATGTGGCCCTAATACTCAGTCGTACCGTCGTACCATAGACCTACAACAATGATAAATAAAAATGAAAATGTAAACAAAAAACAGTTATTCATTTCCATGTTTATAAATCCACAGGGAGCCACAGGAGAGGAGCTAAAGAGCTGCAGGTTGCTGACCTCTGACCCAGCTGGTGATTTAAAGAAGGGCCAAGGAGCAGAGAGACAAACTTTCCCCGTACCTGTTGGACGTCGACAGTCATTAATCATCTGCAGAAGTGAAGCTGCTTTTGGACACATTGTGCTCTCACAACTGAAAACTGGTGCTTAAAACTGGCCTAGTACGATTGGTGCACTGTGGTTCCTTCCTGGAGTCCAGACACGTCTTCCTGTCCTGCTTGATGCTGAATGGAGAAAACAACTCGGCAAACCGAATAGGGAGGCTTAAAGGAGGGAAAATAAAAACAGGGCAGACAAAGAGTGTAGGGGAATGTTAGAGAAATGTGTGGTTGGAAAAGAAAGAGAGAATGACTGGCTGACAGTGATCTAAATGCCACGCTTAGTTTGCCATTTACAGTCTCCACAGGGCTTTGGCTACAGTAAGTGGCACAGCTACTTAATACTGTCACCACTCTGGTCGGATCTTGGTTCCAGGCGTCAGGAGCGTGTCTGTGTCAAAGTCAATGTGTGTTGTACAGTTTGCTTGATATTATTACAGTTACTCTCTCTACACACCGCTTGTATCAACTGTGTGTCTACATCTAATTTAACTGGATTACATTTTACACCTGATGTTAAAATGTCTACATATCCTGAAATCAATGTTATCAGCAGTAAAGAGGTGGCGGGGGTGTGAAGGGTGTGAAGGGTCTGCAGGCGTATAATTCCTGGATGGAGGGAAGGCTGGCACCGATGATTTTCTCAGGCACTGGCCAAGACACGGCACTAAAACGGGTTCTGGCCCGTTGATGGTGGCCAAATCTGGGCCCTGTTGGACATTGGAGACACAGGCCTATCCCGGCCGAGACGTGGCACTTTTCTGACTACTGTGCTCAGCATCTCCGATGTTGTAGAGAAAGCTGTCATTTGCAAAGAAGCGAAGGGCAATGCATAAAATCTGTTCAGGAGACACGATGTGTGAATTGGAGATGTGCGGGTGGAGAATGTTGTCAAGATATTTTATGGAGTTGAGCCTTCATGTCAACGACATCATTCAGAAAAAGGACACGGCGTGTCCGACGCCCAACTCCTTCCTGCTACACACTCGACCGGTGTTCAGCCTCTATCCCGGGACAGACCGGCCGCATGAGCAGCGCGTGGCGGCTGCGTTACCTGTTGGTTTTTATTTCGCCGTCCGAGGTCTCGCCTATTTTTGACGCGAGCCGCGCGGTTCACAGCAGCAACAGACAGTGAAGATGATCTATTGACTGTATATTGACATCATATCAGCAAGATTACTACAGTTTACATCAACACTTCCTGCTTTCATTTCAAAATAAAAGCCCTCAAGCGTTTTTTCTGTGGACAGAATTCCTTCATTTGTTAACACGAGGCTTTTATTCTGAAATATTTGCAGGACATTGTTGTTGTAGAACATGCAGTGACTTGGAGAGCTCCATGAATGAATACCATATGTTACTTAAAGATAGGGTCGACGATGTTGGAGAGCTAGCATAATTTGAATGTAGCATCGCCTCAGGAGCTCCGTCTAAACCCCCCCCCTCCCCTCGGGGCTCCTTCCAAGGCAACGCCCCCCCCCCCACACACATGCACGAGCACCGCCGCATCGTCACTACTTCACAGCCACAGAGCGGAGAGAGGACCTCAACTCAACAACGCTACCTCGCTTTGAGTTCAGGCTGGTGCACGCCAAGGGTAGAGAACGGGCAGGGAGGCAGGGAGGCATCTGATTGGTTCTTTCAAAGCGGACCTCGATGCAGTGATTGGTAGACGTTTTTACAGGATTACAGCAGCTACAGATGACGGATCTTTTCAGGTCCTTTTTCAGAGCTCATCAGTAATGGATCGCTGTCGGGGGGGTAAAGACCATTTCAACCAATATAACAAATAGTGTATACTGGAGAACATCGTCAACCCTGACTTTAACATTTCTCTGTCTAAAATAAATATAAATGACATTTATAACGAAATGAAATGGACATTATGACTCAGATGAATTGGCTTTGTAACCCAGGGGATAATATTGCAATAGTGGTAAGAGTTTGTTTTGTTTTGTCCAGCTTTCCTCATCTCAGCATTAACAAACTCAGAGTTTTCACTAATCCTGCTCTCTGAAACAGGGCCCGTTGTTGAGGTGAGGTAATGGAGGCTAGATCAGTAGCACCTCTGGAAAATGGAGTTCAAACTGATGTGAACTGGAGAGCTTTTTATAGAAAAATCCATCGCACTTTTCTGAAAATTCATTTTTGTTAATAATGGAGGCTGTTTGCGTTTGATGCTCACTAACTGTCAGTCACTCTCTCTTTTCCCAGCTGTTGGTACAGACGAGGGTTCACAATGTGAATAAATGATGAGGATGATAGCGGCCAAAGTGGAGCCAGGGGGTCGAAGCACAATGGACCCACTCCCGAGTACTCCAGCCTACTTGAGCCCTGTGTTTTCATCTCACTTGCGTGACTACTTCAGCTTGTGTATTGACATGGAAATTGCAGTGAAGCCACTGCTGTTCACTGAGGACGTGGCTGGACAGATAACGCTGTTGGCCATGGTAATAACAAACGAGTAACAAAAAGATGCTCAAGGCCTTCTCTGCCTTCCTGTCCGACACTGAAGTGGAATCTGTTTATGCTGAAATGATGGCTCTCAGCACACTGCAGAACACTAAAACCTGTACGTACACGTGGCAAACACAATGCATTTGTGATCAGAGAGAAGTCTTCTGTACTTCTATTTGATGGATACACAGTATATACGCATATCTAATGGGTGTGTCATGAATCAGAAGTTATTATTGTGCACTTGCTGCTACTTAGGACTCATTGATAGTCAATTACCTCCATCGGCAGACGGTCTTTACAGGATTTGGTTTCAGCTTCATGGAGCATAAAAAGCCCTCCAATCAATCAATAAAATACTAACCAGCATGTTCTTTTTCATTATTACATGACTTGATTTGGCTCACTGTAGGCAGCAAAGTTCTGGTAGAGTCTGTAGAGTGATTTCATTTTATTCCTCATGTATGAATGTTAAGCTGGGGACTGCAGTAACCGTGGTGAATGTACAGTACCTCTTAAAGTATAGCACAAACAAACTGACCAACTGAGGCAGCGGTAGACTAGCAACCCCGTGTTCTGCAATGGAGTCCGGTGGCTTTGGGCAAGATCATAGATGGATGCAAGGTACAGCGGTGAAAATAGTCTAAATATAGCGTACACTTAAAACCTTTTATTTTAGGTGTCTAAAATACATTTCTCTGTCGGCCCTGTCCACAGCAGTATACTGCTTTGCTTCTGTGTGATAACTCCTGTCTGCTTCTCCAAGCTATGGGTGTGCCGACCGTCATCTAATACACTGGCTGTATTGGAAACCTCATACTATACTAGTAGTACAACCTCATACTATACTAGTAGTACGTACTGATTTGGCCAAAATGTAGTATATAGTATGCAGTATGCAAACAAAAGCAAAATCTCCAGTATGCCAAAAATACACTGATTTGGAAAAAATCTCCAGTATACATCGGACCAGACTACTGTATCCCACAATGCAAAGCGCTGGACCGCTACAGGCTACGGTTACAATAGCAACAGCAGCCAAAACGGCTCGTTTTTTACTTTGTTTTTCGTAGCTATTTCATGACTAAATTCTCTTCTGAACATTTTTGAGGAGAGAAATCAACTGTGTAGACTTAGAATATTAACAGTTTTACGATATTAGATGGAGAATCAAACATTTGGTCCGACGTTCTCCACAAACTGCCGAGACAGCTAGCTAGCGCCTGCCGGGGTCGCTACCTCTCCAGCCGGGCGGTCACGCTCACAGACCGCTATGAGCTGACTGGAGATCTGTAGAGACCGTTCTGTAGACGAGAGGCTTTTATTTCCTTGTTGACGGATAGTTTGTTTAAATATCACAACACAAATGTTCATTATTAATTAACAGGAACCTGTGATTATCTTGTCTTTTTGAGTTGAAGAGCTCCACAATCGCCCGCGGGGGGGTAGCTCGCTGGAGAGCCGGCCAGTGACGCTCACAGAGCGGAGAGAGAAGAGGAGAGAGGAGAGAGAAGAGGAGAGGGAAGAGGAGAGGAGAGGGAAGAGGAGAGGGAAGAGGAGAGTAGAGGAGAGAGAAGAGGAGAGGGAAGAGGAGAGGGAAGAGGAGAGACATGAGGAGAGAGAAGAGGAGAGAGAAGAGGAGAGGGAAGAGGAGAGAGAAGAGGAGAGGGAAGAGGAGAGAGAAGAGGAGAGGGAAGAGGAGAGAAGAGGAGAGAGAAGAGGAGAGAGAAGAGGAGAGGGAAGAGGAGAGAGAAGAGGAGAGAGAAGAGGAGAGAGAAGAGGAGAGAGAAGAGGAGAGGGAAGAGGAGAGAGAAGAGGAGAGAGAAGAGGAGAGGGAAGAGGAGAGAGAAGAGGAGAGGGAAGAGGAGAGAGAAGAGGAGAGGGAAGAGGAGAGAGAAGAGGAGAGGGAAGAGGAGAGAGAAGAGGAGAGAGAAGAGGAGAGGGAAGAGGAGAGAGAAGAGGAGAGGGAAGAGGAGAGAGAAGAGGAGAGGGAAGAGGAGAGAGAAGAGGAGAGAGAAGAGGAGAGGGAAGAGGAGAGAGAAGAGGAGAGAGAAGAGGAGAGGGAAGAGGAGAGAGAAGAGGAGAGAGAAGAGGAGAGGGAAGAGGAGACAGAAGAGGAGAGAGAAGAGGAGAGGGAAGAGGAGGGAAGAGGAGAGGGAAGAGGAGAGAGAAGAGGAGAGAGAAGAGGAGAGGTAAAGAGTCTCCTCTGATGGAGCAGAGAGATTCCTGCTGAGTCAACATGACCCTTTTTAACATGACTAATATCTGGAGGGAGATCAGTCCACTGTTTAGTTTCTGTAACTGAAAAAGAAGTTTGAGTAAATGTTGTGGATCAATGTTTTATATTTCCCGTCTCCCCTCGTTGATGATCCTGTTTGTCTGACTTCAATAGTTTAAACCTGCAGTATCTTATAAAGTAAACTAACAGAACATAAACAACTACATCAAAGTTGTATTTTTCGATAATATTATAATAGTGGTACGAGTTTGTTTTTTGTCCAGTGCTTTAAAAGCTGGTTTAAAGGCTACAGTCTGGTCTAGCATACTGCAAAATACATCACTTTAACTGTTTCATACTACATACTGAACGCTGTATGCAGTACACAGCCACTGACTATGGATAAGTACCTCATACAACCCCACTTCAAAACACCCAAACTATCCCTTTAAATATCAAGAGCCACATATACATAGAGAGAGAGAGAGAGAGAGAGAGAGAGAGAGAGAGAGCGAGGAAAACAAACTTGTGTTAATACTTATATTTAAAGCCTATATATAGTTAAAGATCATTAGTTCATTTGTAATAGTTATTATAATAGTGTTTGTTTTTATAAGTTATTATGAGAAAAACTGTCAGACCATTCTTATTAAAAAATAAAATAGATTAGAGTTAAATAGTTGCTCTGGTTTTATTTATTTTATTAAAATGAACTGATGATTTTTGCAAACGTCAGCGATCCAACATGGAAATATGCATTCAGGCAAGATTATATATATATATATATATATATAGCACATTTCAGCAACAAGGCAATTGAAAGCGTTTTACATAAAATATCAAAAGCATTGAGACAAAGTGCCAAAGAAAGACATTATATAAGGACATTTAAATGTAATTAAAAAGAGTCATTAAAAAGCCAAAAGAACAAAAAATAAAAACAAGCTAAAATAGAATAAATCAGGTATAAAATAGAAGAATAAAAGTTATAGTGCAGTGTAAGAAATGAATAACTATCTGATTTAATAAAAGGCAGGGGCAAACAGAAAAGTCTTCAGCTTTGATTTAAAAGAAGTGAGAGTTGAGTTTGTTCCAGACACATGATGCACAAAAACTGAACGCTGCTTCTCCATGTTTAGTTTTAACTCTGGAGACAGAAAGCACAGCTGGTCCAGATGACCGGGCAGGAAGCCAGTGTAGAGACCTCAGGACTGGAGTGGTGTGATCCACTTTGTTGGTCTTAGTGAGGACTCGAGCAGCTGCAGCTGTGTGATCGATGTTTTAGGGAGACAAGTAGGAAGATGACGTCTTAACGCATTAGTTTGTGCAACTGCAATCTTTGATATACTGCAGCAAGAGCAGGACAATTGAAGGAGCAGAAGAGGAAGACTGCAG
This sequence comes from Sebastolobus alascanus, assembly GCA_916701645.2. NCBI lineage: Eukaryota > Metazoa > Chordata > Actinopteri > Perciformes > Sebastidae > Sebastolobus > Sebastolobus alascanus. The sequence continues at coordinate 320,543 of CAKAOJ020000426.1, read as the reverse complement.
CGTGCTGTCCTGTGTTTAGAGGTAATCATCATATTTTGTATTGTCTGCTTGCTTTTATTTGAATGATTTATTTTTGCTTTGCACTTTTACAGTTTGTGCTTAAATTTACAAAATGATATGAAAGAGGTCTACGGTGTTTCAATGTTATAGGAAATGCTGTGACTACAAACTTAATGATAAACTGTGTTGTGCTCCTGTCCATGGAACATTAAAGGCCGTGTAAAGCAAAAATAAATATGCATTCTGGGTTTGTCACATCACAGAAAAATGTGTTACTAACCACCCAGCCAAATTTGAATGATCAAAAAAATCGCCAAGTATATAAAATTAGCTTTCAAAATCATGTAAAAATCCTCAGTATTCTCTGCTCTGAGACGCTGAAACCTGACACCTCTCTCCACATCCATGGCTGAAACCGCACCCAGAGCGAGGCAGGTGCAGCCCGTCTACTGTTACCCGAAGACCTGAAAGATGGATGCTACGTCTGGGAGCGTTATTGGACACATACAACCATATCATTTTGAGCCAACCGAGCCAGAATCTAACTCAGAGCCAGAGGACACGGACCGACCTGAGAGCCAGCCTCCTTCCTCTCTGTCTGCAACCGAATGGTATTATTTTTCCCCAGTTTATGCAATTTAGCAATATGTATTACTGACTAGCCTAGCCTAGCCTAGCCCAAGTACGAATAAATATATGCTGTATATGTATACATATTTTGTCACTTTAGCAGATATAGTTTTGTCTGTATAAATATTGAAGTTATATAATCACACAGATCAAACTAGCAGCTTTCATGTACTAAATTGTGTTGCATATGACCAAATATATAGGTGCCATTATTTAGGCTACACTCCAGTAAATTTCAACACATTGGTATGTCAGTTTCATTCAATTACACATACCTGCAGGTCTTCTGGTTGCTTGTGTGGCTGTGTGCATTGCTGAATGTCACCAATACATTGCAACACACAAGCTGAGCAACAGAGAATGCTCTAAACTGTTCAGATAACTTTACTGTATGATTGTTCATAATATAGAGTTGACAATAAGTCAAAAGGAAGGAAAGAGCTGCGTAAGTTAGCCAATACATTTTTTTCATTTTTAATGATTTGGAACGTGTAGAAATTACATTTGTGTTGATCACATAGCATGCCTGTCTTTCAAAAACTGGCAAGGTTTATGGGACAAGAACCAAGTCTGACTGTTTATGCAATTACATCATATTAGTAATGCTGATTAATGCATACAATAATTGATGTAAAAATAAACTATGGGAGGATCAAATCAAATCAAATCAATTTTATTTTTATAGCCCAAAATCATGGAATTTGTTGAGAGACCTTTGTTAATGATGTAAATGTTAGACCCAGAACTTGGAGACCAGTGAAGATGGTTTCCATAACTTAAAACGTAAACAGTCTGATGAGAAGACCTGTTATAATATAGAATAAATAAATCCAAATGATATTACTGTTTCCGTACTAACTCTTCAAACAAATCTAACAATCTTTTGGGGTTAGCTTGAATAGCCTGGAAACGCTCCTCTTCTTTCTTGGCCTTCTCTTCAAGAAAATGCATCATTGCCCCCCCCCCATCCCCTTGTGGCACGTTGTTTTCTGGGTAGGGTGACAGGTAGAGGTGGATGGCTCATCATCCAGCTCTGTGGTGCCGCTACCGGTGCCAAGCTGGGCTGATTCCTCTTCCTCCTCACATGCCCGGCCACAAGTAGCTGCACCAGCTGCAGATGGTATGCCATTTGTCAGCCACAGGTTCATGGTTCCCCCCCCCCCCACGACACAAATCCATCAGGACTGGGGGGGCGCCTCCCGATGGCCTCATGCATCAGGGAAAACCACGGCCAAGTGGCTGCCGTGGCCCCCCCCCTCATCTGTCCCCGTCCCCGTTGGTGGGTTTTTCAGCTCCTTCAAGATATCAAAGGCTTTATCAGTTAGATGTAGACGCAGTAAAAGCACTACAGTGTAATGCATTATGTAACATAACAATACTCACAAATGCTTATTTGACCTTAGACTTTCTCAGTAAAGCTGCAGTAGGCAGTATATTTTTGGCATCATTGGGCAAAAAATCCCATAATAACCTTTCAGCAAATTGTAATTCAAGTGTTCTGAGAGAAAACTAGACTTCTGCTCCTCCTCATGTCTCTGTTTTCAGGCTTAAGAACATCTAGCCCGTGACGGGAGACTTTGACCAATCACAGGTCATGTCAGAGAGAGAGAGCGTTCCTATTGGCTGTGCTCCGGCTGGTGGGCGGTGCTTGGTGTTTCCTCATTTTACAGCTAAACAGTAACTACAAGATGATTCTGAGAGCATCTGAGGAGAGAAATAGTCATTACAGTAACAGAATATTGATTCATATTTGATCAGCGCTGCCTAGTTTGACCGTTTGGTCGGAGTTTACGAGTGATTGACAGCCGGCTCTCATAGATGGCAGCTGGACGGCAGACTCCAGATCAGCTCTGATTGGTTGTTTTCCTCCGGTCTGTGAAATCTTGCAGATGCCGTTAGGAGCACTGGAGGACACAGAGGAACATGATTTTTTTCAGATTACCTGTCTCATGCTGATCGTTTTATAAAAATAACTAATTAATAATATTATGGTATGTGAACAATGGTGATAGCCTGACATCGTATTGATATCATAAAAATGGAGTAAAATAGCGGTCCCTGTTAAGTGAGACATATTTCATACACGTCAGAAAAGGGATGTCATGCAACGCATTCTTTCTCTCACATAATATAAAGAACAATTAATGATAGGTAAATGGTAATGTTTGCCCTATATCAGTGATGGTTTGTTTTCTTAAAATGAGCAGCGTGTCTGCTGGTGGAGTTACTTTTGTTCTGGAGGAACACTTATTTTCCAAAAAAGGTCGGATAAATAACGGATGCTAATACACACATTAGGAGGTGCTGTCAGGACATAACTAAACGGGCTGTGGATGAAATACATTTAAACACATGTTGCATTAACGTCACATTATTTCATAAAATAAGGATAAAATAACATTAAATACCGGGCACTTAACACGTGCGTGTTTTCCGCCATCTCGTGTAAATACCTGGCAGATGTACCTGGAGGCGGAGGCGGAGGAGTGAGTCGGCTTTTAAGCTGCACGACCTCCGTGAAGGCTGCACTCGTGTATCCTCGCTCATCCCTCCTCGCTCCTCCGTGCAGAAATAAGAGCTCTGGACGGTCTTCAAGACGGAGCACCAGAACAACTTCCGGTTCAAGCGAGGAGCGAGGAAACGACAAATAAGAGACTTGAGATTCACCCCGTGTGTGGATGGGGAGCTCAGGCTCGATTAGATGAGACTGGAAAGTTTATTTGGGTTTATTGGTTTATTGGGGACAGGTTGACATGAGTGGTCGAGGGCTGACCTGGACTTCTGCATAAGTCCGATGTTCGCTTGGCATCTGGGCCGAAGAGAACACAGAATATGCTGACGTTTCTAAAGTCAAACTGGAGGAGGAGGGATTCTTGAGCAGTGGACAGCATCAAAGTCTGCGATTCCCTGCAAAGAAGTGGCAGCTCTCGAGATAAAAAGATAAATTAGCTCCTCCGTAAACGCCCCTCAGCAAATGTATTTTTAATTTGGTTTGTGCACTGTGAAACCGAACCAGACTAAATAGTAAACAAACCAAAATGATCAATTTCAGTCTGATTGGGACCGGCCGAAGGGACTGTGGCTTGTGAGAAAGTGCCGTTAACGTCGTAGACTGCAGTTTATCAGCTGGCTGCTAAACAACGCTCTTTTTCAAAATGACCTCACAGGAGGTTGGATCGAATTAAATTGTGATCTGATCTGAAAACTGGGTATTTCAAAGCAGATCCAAAGATTTCTGATCCTGAAGATTTGGATCCAGATTTGGTGATCCAATCCTACCTTTAATCCGGACAAAATGCTGCATTTGGGTATTTCAAAACTTAAGGCAGAAATCTGGATCAATTTGATCCCATGTGCTGCTCCTTCACCTCTAAAGGAACCGGCTGAGGTGGTTCAACATCTGATCAGGATCCTCCTGGACGCCTCCCTTTGGAGGTTTTCTGGGCACGTCCAGCTGGTAAGAGGCCCCGGGTAGACCCAGAACACTCTGGAGAGATTATATATCTGGTCTGACCTGGGAACGCCTCGGGGTCCCCCAGGAAGAGCTGGAAAACGTTGCTGAGGAGATGGACGTCTGGAATTCCCTGCTAAACCTGCTGCCCCGAGACCCGGCCCCGGATAAGAAGAAGAAAATGGATGGATGTGTTTAGTTCTAACAGAATAAAGTAACTGAATAAATGTTAAGCACTGCGAAGTAACGGTTAAGCCACTCTTCTTTCAGAAAAGTGGGAAAACTGCTGTACAAGTGTAATAAATACAGACGTTACATCATTTAGCCATTTAGCACACTGAGAGTGAATATTAAAGTATCGTGAAAACAGTGATAAAATTGCATAAGTTTCTTGCTGAGCGGACTGAGCTAGCCGAAATAACCCTTAGTAATTTCATGGGTTTCGGTTTTGGCTTTCCAAAACCAGGTTTCTGAAGACGGACGGGGTTGTGTTAAAGATGATTCCACTGCGTCATCAAACCATGATTTCAGCCTAAAAAATCCTTAACACAAAACTGGTGAAAACCAGTTTAACGATCTAACTCCACAATGTTCACAGTCTGTTCACATGTTTTCAGTTATTATTTTCCAACATTTATAATGTGTTTAGAAACAAATCTCTGAATTTCCTTTACACGGCCTTTAATTGTTGTCTCTATAATTGCTCTTTCCTTCCTCTTGAAGTCTCCTCACAAATAAAAGCACATTATGTTATCAGTCAGTACGTCTGTTGACTAAATGATGTGCGCTGGCTTCAGGCTGATGTACTGTAGGTACTCAGGACGTCACACATCCGTCTTCCTGCTCCTCTGTCTTTAATAATTCACACAAACTAAATCCTGTTGACAGCCAAGTATCTTCCTCCTCAGAGGGACAGCCTGCTTCCACAAACACTCCTTTTCTGAGTCGGGTGGGAATAAATGAGATTAGCAGAGACGAACATGAGCTGGCCAAGGAAAATGAGGAAGAAACGAGGGGTGATAAACCAGGAAAAGGTTCAACTTCTAGCTTTCACCAAAGCACTACGTCGATTTTTAAATTACAGGCAACATTAAAAGCACATAAGATGTATTTAAACTCTAAAAACAGCGTACCAAAGACCAGTGCTTGAAGTGGAAAACTGTTTTTGTCTCGACTTTTCTCAACATGGCGGTCGGGTCTCAAATCTTATTTCACCAACCGCCCAGAGACTGGCTGGCTCCAGCTCCACTGTGATTGGTTGTTTAGATTTGAGCGCTGTAGAAACGTGCAAATGCCTTTAGGAGCATGATAACAGATGATCTGTCTCATGCAATACTGAATATAGTGAAAGTATATAAAAAAAATAACTTTTTATCACATTTGCTCAAAGTGATCGACTGCAGCTTTAAACAATTATTTTATTTACACATATCACAGCTTTTGTTAATTCTTCCGTAAATATTTGCCCTGTAAAATTATCATTCTGTAAATCAAAAGAGCAGATTTATAAAAGTTTTAAATAATATTTATATATCGGCGCTGCGCTGTATGATGATGATGAATCACCCAGAGAAGAAAGAAGTGTCCTTGAGCAAGATACTTACCAAATTGATGCTGAAGGCTGAGCCATCGGTGTGTGAATGAGTATTTAGATCAGATCCTGATGAGCAAAGTTGGCTCCTTGTATGGCAGCCTCTGATATCAGTGTGTGTGAATGTGTGAATGATGACATGTAGTGTAAAGAGCTTCGAGTGGTCGGAAGACTAGAGAGGCGCTAAATAAGTGCAAGTCCATTTACCATCCACTGTCACTGCAGTGACCACACGGTCAGTGTCTCTGTTCATCTTTTCTCTCCGTGCCCTTAGAAATGCATAATCTATAAGCTTGTTCTGTATATTAATTATTAAAACACACACACACACACTGTAATTGTCAGTCCTTAAACCAAAACTAAAAATTTATGAAAAAAAGATAGATGTAGTCTTTTCCAAAGTTCACAACATGTATTTATCTAATTAAACATTCTGCTTCAATCCATATCTGTTGGCATTTAGCCTTTCAAAAACAACATTTTCACTTGCTCTCCCGCTTTTTTAGGGGTCATAAAATATTACGACAGACATTCAAAATGTCATACGAAAACCTCAATAGATGCTCCAGTTGTAAAAAAAAAAAAAAAAAGACATTCGGTAGCCTACGAATACAATGCAGCTTGTTTGTTTGTTGGAGCGAACGCTGACCGATTTGACTGGAGGGGCCTGACGCAGTATGCAGTATGCAGTATGCAGTACATACTGCATACTGCGTTCCTCAGTAGTATGAAACGGTTAAAGTGATGTATTTAGCAGTATGCTAGACCAGGCTTTAGCCTTTAAACCAGCTCCTAAAGCACTGGACAAAAAAACGAACTCGTACCACTATTGCAATATTAGCGGAAAAATACAACTTTGATTTAGTTGTTGATGTAATGTTTATTTACTTTATAAGATACTGCAGGTTTAAACTATTTAATTTAACAGCTCATAGTGAGTGAGACAAACAGGATCATCAACGAGGGGAGACGGAAAATATAAAACATTGCTCGACAAAATTTACGTTACTCGTTACTATTAGAGTAATGTTAAAAAGGGTCGGAGGCAGCTGCTTTTTTCCGAATCAGTACGACATCCGGGTACTTTTGGCATACTGTAGATTTTGCTTTTGTTCGCATACTGCATACTGCATTTTGGCCAAATCAGTACGTACTACTAGTATAGTATGAGGTTTCAAATACAGCCATAGCTAAGTTAGCTAGCTAGCTAGTGTTGGTGACGTATATTATCCGAGATGAGAGATGTAGTTCACTGAGCAGTTTCACACTAAACTAAATCATACTACGACAAACTGAGACTTTCTTGACTTGAAAAATTATGTTTTAAATTGAGAAACATCATATGTGTGATTCATGGCGCAATTCAAACGGGATCAAAAAAGGATTTCTCTCTCTCCGTTGACTACCGTTCATATTTTTTCCGAAATAAGGTCCCATGGGATCCACCGGAAGGCTGGAAGGACTTATGGTACGTGTCCACAGGCTCCGTCGTTTCCACGCTTGCCATTCATTGTCTATGTGAACGGCCGCGCAATGCATTCTGGTAGCGTGGCGTCGCGATTCGAGAAACGGAGCGTCGCGACGCCCGCTCCTCATTTGCATAAAGTTGAGGACTAGTCTACTTTATGCAAATCGCAGGCGTCCGACGCGACGCGCCGCCTCTCGAAACTCCCGAGAATCTTTTAAAATAAACGTTGTAAATCCAAAATAAAGACAGATTTAGCAACTGCGTGGCTTATTTCTCGCCTCAAATGTTTTCAGAAACACATTTCGGTGAACTACTTTCTTGAAATAAGAGAAGAAAGTTTCCAAACGATTCTCCATACTGGTTCCGGTTTGAAAGCTGGGAGCAGCAGAGCAGCCTACGGAGGGAAAGCGTTCGTCCAATCAGGTGCAGCCGGGAGAATTTGAAATAAAGCCGGGAAAACGTCACCGCCCAATTGGTCAATCATCTATCGTGTCACCGCCTAGTAGCACGCCCACCAAGCGTCCAATGTTGGGAAACGTCGCTTCCCCTCGCGATAAAAAACGCCCCTGTGGACACGTACCATCAGGCTCTCTATTCACAGTAGAACTGCTGCTAAACTCTGTGTAGCTCATACAGTGAATCCATGGCTGCAGTGACACTGTGTAGATGACAATTGATTGACAGGCAGATTGGAAACGCTGACCAATCAGAGCAGACTGGGCTTTTTCGGGAGGGGGTCTTAAAGAGACGGGCGCTGAACCGGAGGGTAAATACAGACATATTCAGGCAGACAGTATGAGGGAAATAAAGGGTTATATTTACATTGTAAACGTATTCTAGTAGAAAATTAAAATATATCTGCAAGTGCATTGAAGTCTTTCACAGCAAATGTGCAGACTGCCTGTTTCCAAGAGACAAGATGGAAAAACAGTTTCTAAGTGAAGTGAACACCTCGCTGTCATAGCGACAGTGTGACAGCGACAGTGAGGTGGTGTCGCCCCCCCTTCCAGGCTTTGAACAGATCAGTGTTGCATTTGACTGCCGATATGCACCTTCCCTCCATAAATTATACATGGGTATCGTTGTATCTGCAGAAAGGCAGCCTCGTCCGCACCCTGCTGAGGCTGGATACCCGCTGCCAGAGGGAGGTGGAGGTGGATGGAAAGATGGATGATGCACAAAAGTGGAGAGAGCACAAAAGAGGCAGAAGATATCTATCAATCTGCCCGCAGCACACGAGGTGGCGAACTGGAGGAGAAGAGGGAAGGATGCATACTGCGATACAAAATCCATGCAAATAAAAGCATGACTGGGCAATGGTTGACATTAGTGGCAATATTCAGAGGCTTAGACAAAGGGGAAGTAAATAATGCAAATGCAGCTGGCTAGCCTGAGGGCAAATACAATTCACCCTTTGCTAAGCCAATGCTGCTCTGACCAGGGTCCGACAACTATACGGCTCTGCTCCACAGACTCTCGTGCAGTCGGTTCAGATTTGTTTTTCATTTTCAGTCTGGTTTTGTAGATTTCAAGCTAGTCATGGTTAAACGTGTAATAGTGATATTTCCTGGAGAGGTTATGTTCCTGTAGAGCTAACATTTGCAGAGTACGTAATCACATAATTAACTAAATACTACATTAGCTACTGAAGGTATACTGAATGTACACATGCTGCTTTTGCTTTTTAATAATTCTAACAGTGAAAAATACCTACCTATAAAGATTGGGGAGGACAGGAGGAAAACCAACCCTCGGCATCGTGTTGTTTTACACTAGTTGGCTTCTTTTTTTTAAATTAAAGCTTCAGTAGGCAGAATATTTTTGGCATCATTGGGCAAAAAATCCATAATAACCTTTCAGCATATTGTAATTCAAGTCTTCTGAGAGAAAACTAGACTTCTGCTCCTCCTCATGTCTCTGTTTTCAGGCTTTAGAAAATCTAGCCCGTGACGGGAGACTTTGACCAATCACAGGTCATTTCAGAGAGAGAGCGAGCGTTCCTATTGGCTGTGCTCCGGTTGGTGGGCGGTGCTTGGTATTTCCTCAGCAGATCTCAACATGGCTGCCGGGTCACAAATTTTCTCATTTTAGGGGCTCCGGACTGTTTCAGTGAATGGAAGTGAAAAATTAGTTAAAAAAGAAGATGACACAGAAAAGCCTTAATGTGTGCAATTTGGTTAACCTTTGCACTGTTGGCTATAATGCCATAGTTATGGGATCGTAAGCAGGACTTTAATGGTACTTATTGGAATCAGTAAGTCATTCTTTTTAGGGTGTAGGTTCAAATATTCTCTTGCTGGGTTCAGAAGTTCACACAGTAGCTCCCAGGTTACGAGTGTACCAGGACGCAGCCAAATAACAAGCCCAGCTGGCACACAGAGACACACATTAACTTCCACTTAAAGCAGCAATCCAGCTCACAGATTGGTGTCTAAAAAGTAATCACATTACTTATTTATTATTTTACTAAAGGTTATCTGGGCTGTGCATTATATTCTGCCTTTGAGCTCTTTATGACATCCGATTTAACGCTAAATCAAGTATGTCAAAACGTGGATGAGCGTGATGGCAGCTCCAGAGGGTATAATATGAGAGTCGTCATGATCATCCTGAGGCGAAATTATGCATGAAAGAGATACAGTGAATGCCACCGTTTCGAGCAGAATGAGTGTGACTGTGAATGATAGCCTTCAGGATGAGGAGAAAAGGTTGTGAGGTGAGCGATATCTGAAGGAATTATCAATTTAGAGTTTATCAACAGGAATTTATCACCGTCGTCGGCGTGTGATCCAACACGCTGGTATGAGACGCACCGGGCTTTCCATTAACTACAATGTAAACGCATCTACGACAACAGTAAAAGTGCTGTGGTGACGTAGTTTGAAGAGTGAAAAGACACACAGGACAGACTAGTGCTGTCACGATATCAATTTTTCTCAATATGATTAATGACTAACTCTAACCCGCGTCACAAACTTTCTCATTTTACAGCTAAACAGTAACTACAAGATGATTCTGAGAACATCTGAGGAGAGAAATAGCCATTACAGTAACAGAATATTGATTCATATTTGATCAGCGCTGCCTAGTTTGACCGTTTGATCAGAGTTTGTGAGTGATTGACAGCCGGCTCTCATAGACAGCAGACCTCAGATCAGCTCTTACTGCTCTCTTACATAAAGTTATAGCTGATGTTCATGCTTAACTGTGTATTCAAATGTGTTGTTTGTTTATGGATGTGTGAATCATTTGTTATAGTTGTGCTTTTATAGTGAAATATTTTCCAATTTTCCATGGGTAGTGAAATAAAAGTGGATTCTGAAAAGATGTGTTTTGATTTATGTTGCACAGATCGGGCCAATATAACACCCAGTGTACTCCTGCATGAAACCCACAAGGGCAATTTACATTGGGCCAAAATGGAGCCCGCGGACAATCCCATATAGGGCCCATTTTTCAGCCCATTTAATACCCACATACAAATGTTGGCTGGGTCATGGCAAAAAATATCACGATAACGACATTATCGCGATATCATTAAAAAAATTACGCGACCACTTAAAATACATCTTTAACTTTATTTGGTCCAACGTTTGTTTGTTTTCTTTCCAAAACAGCGGATAACAGTGTATTTTACATGGAAGTGAGTGTGTCTGAACTGAATAAACAAATAGAATATAATAAATAGGCTGAGCTGCTCCTTTTTCTTTCCCTGATGATTTCTCACGTTTTCTTGGATGCACAAGAAAAGTACAAGCTGTCACTCTCTAGTTGAACAGACCTCAGTTAAGTTAGCCAACTTTACTGAGCACATAAATTAGCTAGCTAGCTAACGTAGTCATTCACCATCACCGGTGGGTCCCAGCTAGCCAACACCACCCAGCTTTAGCCAGCTAGCTAACGTAGTCATTCTGAATGACTACGTTAGCTAGCTGGCTAACGTAGTCATTCACTAACCAAGATATGCTAACGTTGTACTCTATAACTCAACTGACATGTTTAGCTATGCGAACATTACAACTTACTCGCTCTACGGTGGTGAAATGTTCAGCATGATGATTGTGAAGGAGACTAAGCAGCATGTTGTAAGTATTGCCTCCTTTGGCTAATACTGTAGCCACACATTCCCTGCACACTGGAGCAGTATCAAGAAGGACTTCCTTTTTCTTGTGCAACCCGAAGAATTCCCACACTGCAGAGTTTAAGTTTTTAGCAGGGCGATAAAGTATCTCCTCTTCATTCGTCGCCATTTTGACAAGACGTGCGCTTGCTTTTGGTGTGTTTACTTTATAGTCTGTTTATGACGTCATGTCTGCAACAAGCTTTTATTTACCGCGTGCGGGAGAACACAAAAGAGAAATAGCTAAACCAAGGGCTAAACGCAATTGTTGTTGTTAAACACGATATATCGTGGCTCGATTATTTACATGATTTGACTATTTTCATGTTTTTAATACCGCGATTACCACAAAACCGGGATACCGCGACACCGCTAGGACAGACACACATATCTATAAGGTCATTGTGACTAGTCCAAACGACAGTTAGAGATATCTGTAGTTCAGTTCTGACTCCTAAATAACAGTTAAAGATATCTCAAACCTCATTATGACTAGTCAGAGTTGTTGTCATGACGATACTCATCGAGGCTTCCCATTGGATATCGGCCCAACAAAGCATCTGAACAGCGTCAGCAGAAGCTTTCGCTAACTTGGATCGTTCGGAAAAGTGTGAAAGATATCGACAGATTCAAACTTCCCGGATCAATAACTCATCAGAGAAACAGAGTTCAAACACCAACGAGGGCTCTTTCTAACCGTAGTGAGGTTAGACAACGAGCTACAAGCTCATTTTAATCACAACCGGCCTTTAGTCCTCCGAGCTGGACACATAACATCGGTCTCTATGTGCAGCCGGCTGTGAGACGAGTGGTTCGGGGACGCTGTGGATCAGATAGTTAGAACATGACAAGAAATAGAAAAAGAGCTCATCATCAAGGAATCTGTGGCCAACGAGAGCTTCGTTCACTAGAGAGTTGTGGTAGAAATGTACAGCCTGTTGTAGACCTCCCCCCCCCCTTCTGACGTAATTACAGATATCTGCAACGTCATTTCACCTAGTCACAACTCTAATTCTAGATATCTGTAATTACTTTTAGACTATCCGTAACTCCAGTTAGAGATATCTACAACCTCATTCTGACTAGTCATAATTTAATTTTAGATATCTAAAAAGGACGATGTAGATGTCTACAGTTGAGGGGAATTAAAGATATCTTGAACTGGAATTCTGACTAGTCAGAAATAAATTGTAGATATCTGAAACTGGAATTCTGACTAGTCATAATTCCAGTTTCAGATATCTAGTCGTAATTCACATTGCGGATATCTGCAACTGAATTGAGGATATCTGTAATGAGAAACCCCATACACATGGATGGCAAAAGTAGTTTGAATCGTACTAGTCAGAATAGAATCAGGGATATCTTAATTAGAGTTATGACTAGGCAAAATGACGTTGCAGATATCTCTAATGAATATCCTGTCTAGATATTAAATGTTAAAACGGTTTGCCCGTCTCATAGGAGACTGCTGTTCGTGTCCCGTGCGTTAAGTTTCACTTTCACATTACAATCAGCTGTTCGTTCGAGTCACAACGTTCAGTTTCATTTTCACTTTAAGTCCAACCATGTAGTTTTGAAGTAGTATTGTTGCCTCAAACTAAAGTGACACCAGGGGGCGTGACAGAGTGGGGATGAGAACGTCCTGGAATAATTGTCGCGGTTCAATGCCTCGATACTAACTGATGAGTGTGTGTGTGGTGTGTGTTGGGCGGGTACAGCAGAGAGGAAAAGACAAAGATAGAATATAGAAGATATACAAGACTCGGAACTATACATTCATTATGTGAGGACGAGGATGTGATTTAGTGTTTTTAGGTTGTTTGGTCCCTAGGCTCTGAGCACTTACATATACAGGTCTTCAGATAATCGATATCTGTGATTGCAGTGCTCTTTGACAAATAAGCTGCACAATTCTTCCCCAGGGCCATTGCTGTGGAACTTTTAATTCTCCTCCTGCCTGATCGACCTGTAGCACAAAAGGGGGCTTTCAAACAAAACACAATGGCTGTTGATGTAAGAAACAACACCGTGGAAATGTAACGTTCTGGGCTTGAATCTGACACAGGACCTTCGCTGAAATCCTCACTAGAAAATATGGCAGCATTGGTTCCCACTGAGCAAAGACACGTCCAAAAGATGTCCACTGAGGAGCCAGAATGAATGTTTTTGCAATGCCTTTTTTAAACGTTGTTTAAAAGTTCGCTATTGACGTCCAAGTGACATCCTTACATGGTTCAAAATTAAAGTTTTTACAACGTCATTGAAGACATCTTTTCAATGTCAATTACAGACGTCCAAAGGACAGCTTCACACGGTTCAGAATGAACGTTTTTATGACGTCTTTCTTGAACTAATTTCAGACGTCTCCGCTGCACTACACTTAAACCAACTTAACTTCTTTAACTGTAAATGAGGCCAGAGTCTCATCCATGTTTTGGTCATCAAACCTCATAGCTCCAAGGTTGGATGACCAAAACATGGTATCCAATAAAACAGATTCTAGTGAAGGCAATGTGCAGGACTGCGAAATTATAAATAAAAAATGTATACTTACTCCTCTCAGATGCACCTGTCCAAGACATACAGGAGTAAAAAAAAGCTGTGAGGTACGCACATCCGAAAGGTTTCTACAGGTGCTGGATCAACACAAGGCAAAAAATCATTGAACAGGATCCACACACTGCAGAGGTAGCTCCCAACAATTTTAATGAAGCAACGTTCGGAGATCTTCGTCAGGCGTCGTCAAGTCAGCATCACAAAGCAGAACAGGCAACACGTGGACACATCACCACTCAGGTGCTGGTGATCTGCTTGAAGTCAATCGGGTCACAAAGCTGGACCAATCACGGGAGGCAGAACACTCCTCTAGATGACAACACTGAAAACATCAAGTCATTGCTAGACAAACACTAATCTATCACAGGTTAAGTTCAAACATTAAAAGTTACAAAGATATTTATCATTTAAAATCATTATATAGAAAAATAGATGTATTTGTTTGTCAGTCTACTCACTGGACTGAACCGTTTTCCACACACTGAACTAAAAGGTTTCTCTCGTAGGGATGTCACGATACCAGAAATCTAGTCGATACCAGTAAAGGGGAATTTCCACGATTCTTGATACCCTATTTGATACCACGGTAAAAAACAAACAATAAATCTCATGTAATTCAACACGCACTCTTTTATTAAAATCATCTGAACATTACAAAAAACAGAGGCATGTAGCCTTTAAGTAATAAATAAAAAGAATTGACCAATTTAGTTCATTTTGGCGTATCAGCTGCATGATATCAGTTGATAGTCAGACGACGGACGCTACATACTGACAGTGAAAGCATCTGGTCCATCAGAGTAGCAGGAGTCAGATTTCACACAGAAATCTGAGAGAGTTGACGAACTGAGAAGATTTGTTGTCGAAGCGGAAATCAAACGCACCTACTTGGCAATATTTCACGTTTAATCCCAACGCTATCAGGGAACCATAACGTTAATGAGATAATCACCACGAGGCGGATGCAGCGGCGCCAGGTAGACCCCCGAAGCAAAGACCCGTAGCTAAAGCTCTACCGGAGAGGCCGACCGTACAGATCAGAGTCAGCTCTCTGCACATACTGACCGTCATCTTTTCCTGTAAAATGTCCGGTGTAATCTGGAACACCGGCGTTGTTACGAGTTTATTAACCGGTGGGAAAATGTCCTCACCGTCACATCCCTACCTACCAATGACCATCACTGGCGTCGTACGGTACCTTCGGTACTGTAGAAGAAGAGTACCGTCACGTTTTTACAATTTTGGCACCAACTTGGTAACGAAGTATCGGTTCTGGTGACATCCCTTCTCTCCAGTATGAATTCTCATATCCATCTTCAGTTTCCTTACAAGTAAAATATTTTGCCAGAACTGACCTGAATGGTTTCTGTCCTGTAAGACTTCTCACGTGTCTCTTCAGACCTTCGTTCTATTGAACTCTTTTCCACAAATTGACCAAAAAATATACAATAAACAAAAAAATATCTTAGTCTATTCATTTCAGTTGGAATGGGGAACATGAATGAGGTAGGTAGAAAACATACACACACTCAAAATGAGGTAAGCAATTTATATACCTGATGTTGCTGCGAGTGTTTTGCCTTCTCCTGCACCCTGAGGAAGACGGCCTCACGCTGGTTATGATCTAGCTGGGTCCGGAATCTGGGGTCCAGCGCTGTGCTCTTCAGAAGATAGCTGTACGCATCCCCACTGTATCTGTCCCAGATATTACTGAGGATTGCGCTCTTCGTGTTTCCCATGGTGGTGGAATCGTCATCCCTTGGTGCCATACTCTGTTCGATCATGGTCTTCATTGGCCCAATGAGAGACACCGTGGGGCCCTTCTCGTCACATAAGACTGTGGTGGCTGTTTTGAGGGGTTTAAGCAGTCTCACTAGGTCTTCAGCGTCTCTGATATCGCTGCTACCCAGAGTATCAATGTCTCGGGCGTTTCGTCGTATCTCTGAGAGCTGCTGCTACGGCTGCTTGTTGCTCCAGATAACGATCGAGCATCTCCAAGGTGCTGTTCCTCCGAGTGGTAACGTCCATTATTAACTTATGCAACGGCAGCTGTAGTAGCTTCTGCTTGGAGGCCAACACCGCCGTGGCTGTGGAACTCCGATGGAAAAAAATTTCACACGTCTCACCCACCCACCGCTGTTCGTGTCCCATGCGTTAAGTTTCACTTTCACATTACAATCAACTGTTCGTTCGAGTCACAACGTTCAGTTTCATTTTCACTTTAAGTCCAACCATGTAGTTTTGAAGTAGTATTGTTGCCTCAACCTAAAGTGACACCAGGGGGCGTGACAGAGTTGGGATGAGAACGTCCTGGAATAATTGTCATCTACGAGGTTCAATGCCTCGATACTAACTGATGAGTGTGTGTTGGGCGGGTTCAGCAGAGAGGAAAAGACAAAGATAGAATATAGAAGATATACAAGACTCGGAACTATACATTCATTATGTGAGGATGAGGATATGATTTAGTGTTTTTAGGTTGTTTGGTCCCTAGGCTCTGAGCACTTACATATGCAGGTCTTCAGATAATCGATATCTGTGATTGCAGTGCTCTTTGACAAATAAGCTGCACAATTCTTCCCCAGGGCCATTGCTGTGGAACTTTTAATTCTCCTCCTGCCTGATCGACCTGTAGCACAAAAGGAGGCTTTCAAACAAAACACAATAGATGTTGATGTAAGAAACAACACCGTGGCGTCCTGGTAGTTCACACGGTGACGGCGTGTAACATGGAAATGCAACGTTCTGGGCTTGAATCTGACACAGGACCTTCGCTGAAATCCTCACTAGAAAATATGGCAGCATTGGTTCCCACTGAGCAAAGACACGTCCAAAAGACGTCCACTGAGGAGCCAGAATGAATGTTTTTGCAACGCCTTTTTTAAACGTTGTTTAAAAGTTCGCTATTGACGTCCAAGTGACATCCTTACATGGTTCAAAATTAAAGTTTTTACAACATCATTGAAGACATCTTTTCAATGTCAATTACAGACGTCCAAAGGACAGCTTCACACGGTTCAGAATGAACGTTTTTATGACGTCTTTCTTGAACTAATTTCAGACGTCTCCGCTGCACTACATTTAAACCAACTTAACTTCTTTAATTGTAAATGAGGCCAGAGTCTCATCCATGTTTTCCACTCACGTCACGTTTTATATCGCGAAATTTCGTCACACTCTTAACAATCACTTTTGGTTTATTCATCCTTTTCTTCAATCTTCCTTTTTGCAATGACGGAGCGAGAAGTATGTGTTTGCAAGTTGCTTTCATTTTGGAGTTAATGGAGATAAAAGTCACCGTGACAGTTTAAACTGCCGGCCAGGATCCAATATGAAAATTATGCTAATTGTTATTAGGATTCAGTCTGTTTCCCTCCGAGGCCCTGGACAACTGGATTCATGTGCAGAGGACTTATCACTCTGCTGGGAGAGAGACCTCCCAGAGTATCTTGACAATGGCGTTTGAACATTTTCAGACTGTGAAAGACAAAATTTGTCAAATATTAGTTTGTTGAATGCTTTATCAATGTAGAGAAACAAAAAGTAGACCTTGTAGAATCCTCTGTTATACCTCCCCCCACCACCACAACAATTATTGTCATCAGTTTGGATAGTGGTAGTTCTATATTGCATCTAGACAGAGGACACGAGAGAGAGAGAGAGAGAGAGAGAGAGAGAGAGAGAGATAATAATATAATGCCTTCATTCTGATCCACTCCGTGCTCAAATGTGCAACAGGTGCGCCAAGCCATCCTGATGATGACGGTGCGTGCATATTGGCGCGTGCATGTGCGCAAGAGTGTTTAGGGGTTTGGAAATATGGTCACCCTACTTATAGTATATGATGAATTGCTGAGTTAAAATGCAACATACACATTAATGCAGCAGTAATATTAATCCAGAAACATCATACCAGTAACGTTATAGTAGTAAAACACTATCATTTTCATAATTTTACTGCACTATGAATTACAGTTAGCTGATTATGCTATACATGATTTTATCAGTTTTAATGCAGAACTTTTACTTGTAGTGGAGTATTTTCACATTGTGGTATTAGTACTTTTACTTCAGTAAAGGATAATTCTGCCACTGGGGACTGGCGGAATCAAAATACGAACTGGAATTTCACGAATCCCTACTGGAAATCGTATAGTCACCACAGGATCAGGCGTCGCGTCAGCACGAGAGCCTACGAGAGACCGACAATGACCTCTCTGAAAATGCCGGTTATCTGGAAACCGGGTTTTGAATAACGGTGGAAAATTCTACCGTAATCCCTACCTACCATACCACATGGCGTCGTACGGTACCTTCGGTACTGTAGAAGAAGAGTACCGTCACGTTTTTACAATTTTGGCACCAACTTGGTAACGAA
This sequence comes from Sebastolobus alascanus, assembly GCA_916701645.2. NCBI lineage: Eukaryota > Metazoa > Chordata > Actinopteri > Perciformes > Sebastidae > Sebastolobus > Sebastolobus alascanus. The sequence goes on along the minus strand of CAKAOJ020000426.1, from coordinate 302,346 downwards.
GTATCGGTTCTGGTGACATCCCTTCTCTCCAGTATGAATTCTCATATCCATCTTCAGTTTCCTTACAAGTAAAATATTTTGCCAGAACTGACCTGAATGGTTTCTGTCCTGTAAGACTTCTCACGTGTCTCTTCAGACCTTCGTTCTATTGAACTCTTTTCCACAAATTGACCAAAAATATACAATAAACAAAAAAATATCTTAGTCTATTCATTTCAGTTGGAATGGGGAACATGAATGAGGTAGGTAGAAAACATACACACACTCAAAATGAGGTAAGCAATTTATATACCTGATGTTGCTGCGAGTGTTTTGCCTTCTCCTGCACCCTGAGGAAGACGGCCTCACGCTGGTTATGATCTAGCTGGGTCCGGAATCTGGGGTCCAGCGCTGTGCTCTTCAGAAGATAGCTGTACGCATCCCCACTGTATCTGTCCCAGATATTACTGAGGATTGCGCTCTTCGTGTTTCCCATGGTGGTGGAATCGTCATCCCTTGGTGCCATACTCTGTTCGATCATGGTCTTCATTGGCCCAATGAGAGACACCGTGGGGCCCTTCTCGTCACATAAGACTGTGGTGGCTGTTTTGAGGGGTTTAAGCAGTCTCACTAGGTCACACGTCTCACCCACCCAAGCAAACGACTGACGTGCGCTACACCGTGGCTAGCTTGGGTAGCGAGATTTATTGTATGAGCAAAGCACTTGATGTGCGGCTCCAATCCTGCCTCGCGCACAGCCACGTCCATATTACCCGCGTTGTCGGTCACAACAGCGATGCTATGGTTTGCCCTTTCAAGCTCCCACTCACTCGTCACGTTTTATATCGCGAAATTTCGTCACACTCTTAACAATCACTTTTGGTTTATTCATCCTTTTCTTCAATCTACCTTTTTGCAATGACGGAGCGAGAATTATGTCTTTGCAAGTTGCTTTCATTTTGGAGTTAATGGAGATAAAAGTCACCTTGACAGTTTAAACTGCCGGCCAGGATCCAATATGAAAATTATGCTAATTGTTATTAGGCTTCAGTCTGTTTCCCTCCGAGGCCCTGGACAACTGGATTCATGTGCAGAGGACTTATCACTCTGCTGGGAGAGAGACCTCCCAGAGTATCTTGACAATGGCGTTAGAACATTTTCAGACTGTGAAAGACAAAATTTGTCAAATATTAGTTTGTTGAATGCTTTATCAATGTAGAGAAAGTTTGGATAGTGGTAGTTGCATATTGCATCTAGACAGAGGACACGAGAGAGAGAGAGAGAGAGAGAGAGAGAGAGAGAGATAATAATATAATGCCTTCGTTCTGATCCACTCCGTGCTCAAATGTGCCACAGGTGCGCCAAGCCATCCTGATGAAAACGCCTACGGTGCGTGCATATTGGCGCGTGCATGTGCGCGAGAGTGTTTAGGGGTTTGGAAATATGGTCACCCTACTTAAAGTATATGATGAATTGCTGAGTTAAAATGCAACATACACATTAATGCAGCAGTAATATTAATCCAGAAACATCATACCGGTAACGTTATAATAGTAAAACACTATCATTTTCATAATTTTACTGCACTATGAATTACAGTTAGCTGATTATGCTAAGGTTAGCCTACATGATTTTATCAGTTTTAATGCATAACTTTTACTTGTAGTGGAGTATTTTCACATTGTGGTATTAGTACTTTTACTTCAGTAAAGGATAATTCTGCCACTGGGGACTGCAAAGAAAGCATGCCCCAGTGTCCCGCACGCTAACGTTACAGCTAAGAACCAAGAGAAATTAATCTAACATTAGCTAACTGGTACCTTTCTGACTTATTTTTATGGTCACAGTTTCATCATTTACAACATGACATTAGTTGGGCTATAAGCAGACAGAAGACACATGCAAATAAAAAGACACAATGACATTCAAATTGTTGTCTAAGACTTGTTAGCAAGATGAGCAAGCTAATATATTGTATTACATTAACTACCTCACAAAAGTAGTAAGTTATGACCACGTTAAAGAACATTGGAACAAAACCTAGCCTTATTTTTTCATCAGCTACCACAAGAGCAAAATGGAGTCTTCCTTACTCTGCTTTCTTCACGGTCCAATGGTCCAACATTAACGTCCGCCGTGCAATTCTTTTCCGGTCCAACGTAAAAGCCGCGCAATTCTTTTTCCGGTCCAACGTAACATTAACGTCTGCCGTGCAATTCTTTTTTCCGGTCCAACGTAACAGCCGCGCAATTCTTTTTCCGGTCCAACGTAACATTAACGTCTGCCGTGCAATTCTTTTTTTCCGGTCCAACGTAACATTAACGTCTGCCGTGCAATTCTTTTTTCCGGTCCGACGTAACATTAACGTCTGCCGTGCAATTCTTTTTCTGGTCAAACGTAACAGCCAAGCAATTCTTTTTCCGGTCCAACGTAACATTAACGTCTGCCGTGCAATTATTTTTTCCGGTCCAACGTAACAGCCGTGCAATTCTTTTTCCGGTCCAACGTAACAGCCGTGCAATTCTTTTTCCGGTCCAACCTAACATTATCGTCTGCTGCGCAATTCTTTTTCCGGTCCAACGTAACAGCTGCGCAATTCTTCTCCCGGTCCAACGTAACATTAACGTCTGCCGCGCAATTCTTTTTCCGGTCCAACATTACAGCTGCGCAATTCTTTTTCCGGTCCAACGTAACATTAACATCTGCCGCGCAATTCTCTTTCAGGTCCAACGTAACATAAACGTCTGCCGCGCAATTCTTTTCCCCAAGAGCACTGCGGTTTAGCCTAGTCCCGCCCTACACTTGCTGATTGGCTAGTACTGCTGTACTCGTCACGTTGACGTGAGATCTCTCCTCTCATGTGCGTTCTTCACGCCGCGTGATCAACGCTCTGCTTTTGATTTGGCAATAAAATACACTGTGAGTGCATTTGAAACTGGCATTTGGTATAGGGGAGAATCACTATCAAAGATGCAAATTAAATTTGAAGTTGAAATATGAATGAATTATTTGCATGTCATAGAAACAAACAGAATTTATTATTTTTTTTATAAATAAAAATAATATATATACATATATATATATATATATATATATATATATACTCATGTATTTATCCCGATGGAAATTTCTGTGCAGTAGTTGCAACACAGGGAGAGTGTGTAAGAGTACAAATTTACAAACACATAACGTAACGCATGTGCAAAATATAAAACTAGATAACAATAAGATGCAATATACAATACAAAATAAAATATAAAACTAGATAGCGGAAAGATGCAATCGAAATATATGTGGTTTATACAATTGTTACGATCAGTGTAGGGTGAGACCCAAATGCAGACACAACTACGACGGGCAGTTGAACAACAGGCTTTATTTTCCAAAAGCAAGAATTATGAATGAATGACTGAGATGGCTGGAATGAGCAGAGCAGGCAGGCAGTGATCCTAGGCAGAGCAGAGGAGAACAAAACATTAGCAACACGAAGAGCACAAGCAAAACTAGCAAGAGAACTTTCCAACAAGAATACTATGGAGCCGTGACGAGAATACCGCATGGTTGAATCAACGATCTGGCGTCGAATGACTGAAGAGCTGGGGTATTTGAACTGTGGTGGATGATTGGATGGAATGCAGCTGTGCAGATTGATCAGGTGGTATGACGTCAGCAGAGCGCGGGAGAACAGAGCCTGCAGGAGAGGATAATCCTCACACACACACACACACACACACACACACCACAGGCAAACACGCCCACACTAGACAGACAGGGAACTGGGCACAAGAGGAAAAAGGGAAGAGACACACTAGGACAGCTGATGTCATGAATACATCATGACAACAATGCCAGAGCAGTTTATCAGAATTGATGATAAATATAAATAAGTGATGGTTGCATTTGTTTGTCCAGTGTCAAATCTATGGTAGTTAAGGTTATATATAAATATGTAAATATGCTTTTTATAAATACAAGCATTATTGGTTGACATCATCTAGGACGCGGCTCCGGAGGAGAAAGACTGATGTGGAGGGATCCGAGGGAAGGGCTTTCAAAACATCCGTAGCCAGAGGACCTAAAGTAAAATCAAGGATGTTATATTATTGAGTAATATTGAGTATAGCCCTCGATCATATCACTGCTGCATGGAACGCTACATGATGCCAACCAAGAAGGATTGTTAGATTAAATATCCTCTGATGACATCATTGTGCATAATAAAGTAGCCATGTGCTTCTGTTTGTCTGAGAAACGATGGAAGATTCAGTGTAAAAAGAAATAGGCCTAAATCCCATCATTTGCCCTCAGATCATTATTATGTGAAACAAGCTAACAAACTATAGGTTAACTATCATTTCAACAAACATGGACAATAATAATTAGAACGAAATGAATGTACTCTAAATCAGATTAATCTTTCTCCATCTGTCCATTGTTCGCACTGAATCTTCCATCGACTTTACTTTAGGTCCTCTGGCTGCGGACGTTTTGAAAGCCCTTCCCTCGGATCCCTTCACATCAGTCGGTAAGACAAACAGATTTCAGTCAGATGCTAGAAAAAACGTTTTTTTTCTCTCTCTCTCCTGGCAGGTTGTGCTGGAGTAAAAAACACCACCGCCGTTGCGTCTTTACGCATGGAGCCTCCCGTTGCACGGAGCAAAATACACCATGGAACATCCAGTTGGCCTGTGCCAGGGAACAACGGGTGTTTATTTTCGGGATAACGGGCTGTCGGTCTAATGGTCTTTGGGTCCAGTGGGGCATTTGTCGGACTATTGGGTTGTCGGAATAGCGGGTTGCGGGAACAATGGGCAGTCCTCACTGGGAGGAGGAGTTAAAGGAAACGAAGATCACAGGAAGATCGGAAGTTGAGCCATTTTGGCTTCATGCGCCACTGAGCAACTTTCATAGGAATGAACGGTATCCAGTTCTCTTCATACATTCATGGCAGGAACAGCAGCAACAGTGAGTGAACCGTCTGTGTGTGTCTGTTAGCACGTTAGCATAGCAGCTGTAGCAACAACACTTCTGTGCATGTGTTTCTGCTACGACCATGTCACCGCCTCAATATGAAAGAGCCGCCCTAAAGACTTTGTATTAGTTCTGCTATGCAGGGTTTTTTCTGAACTTTTCTTATAGTTGTTCCCATCCAGTTTTAGCAACGCAGCCAGGGAGGTCGTCTTCAGTCTGTAGTGGAGCGAAGCGTTTAGAGACCGACTTGTGTCTGCAACTCATCCAGTTAAGTTCCAACGCTGTTTCTGCCAAGTTTGCGCAGCAGGCAACACTTTAAATCACTTATTGTCAACTGAAAGCAAAAAAAAGTCTGTTCTGTCCTCTGCAGCTCAGAGCCGCAGTAAAGAGCAAGGATTCAATTAGCAATAAGACAAACAGTGAAGTTCTTAGAACTCAGACTGACCTTGATTGTCGTTGCACTTCACTTAATTTATACATAAGACATGAGTGGCTGTCTTTATTAGAAGTTTCTGCCCCTCCACTAACTCCTTAAAACTCTCTCCACCACCTCTCTTTGCTTCATCATCGGCTCTACTTAAATAAAAACATCACGCAGCATCTCATTGGAGACAAAACAAGACTATTATAGAGTTCATGAATTGAGCTACAAAGAGACAGAGAGAGTTGATCAGTTTATCAGCCTCTTTCTCCTCCCGCTCACCTACACTGATAATCCTCTTCTCTCCTGCTGTTCCCTTCATACTCCATCAGGACTGATGAGGGAGTTGATAGAGATCGCGTCAGAACCACCTCTCTCTCTCGCTTGAACAACTAATGGACGAGCCTTACAGTACATGGACAGCGCTTACATGGATTGATTTCTGTCTTGTCTTCTTCCAGACATTAGAAACAGCATATGTTCCTCAGAAGTGAGAGAGGGTGAGGAGCTCATTCTTAGAGAGAGGGTGAGGAGCTCAGTCTTAGAGAGAGGGTGAGGAGCTCATTCTTAGAGAGAGGGTGAGGAGCTCAGTCTTAGAGAGAGGGTGAGGAGCTCAGCCTTAGAGAGAGGATGAGGAGCTCAGCCTTAGAGAGAGGGTGAGGAGCTCAGTCTGAGAGAGAGGGTGAGGAGCTCAGCCTTAGAGAGAGGGTGAGGAGCTCATTCTTAGAGAGAGGGTGAGGAGCTCAGCCTTAGAGAGAGGGTGAGGAGCTCAGACTTATAGAGAGGGTGAGGAGCTCAGCCTTAGAGAGAGGGTGAGGAGCTCAGTCTTAGAGAGAGAGGGTGAGGAGCTCAGTCTTAGAGAGAGAGGGTGAGGAGCTCAGCCTTAGAGAGAGGGTGAGGAGCTCAGTCTTAGAGAGAGAGGGTGAGGAGCTCAGCCTTAGAGAGAGGGTGAGGAGCTCAGTCTTATAGAGAGGGTGAGGAGCTCAGTCTTAGAGAGAGAGGAGCTCAGTCTTAGAGAGAGGGTGAGGAGCTCAGTCTTAGAGAGAGGGTGAGGAGCTCAGTCTTAGAGAGAGTGTGAGGAGCTCAGTCTTAGAGAGAGTGTGAGGAGCTCAGTCTTAGAGAGAGGGTGAGGAGCTCAGCCTTAGAGAGAGGGTGAGGAGCTCAGTCTTAGAGAGAGGGTGAGGAGCTCAGCCTTAGAGAGAGGGTGAGGAGCTCAGCCTTAGAGAGAGGGTGAGGAGCTCAGTCTTAGAGAGAGGGTGAGGAGCTCAGTCTTAGAGAGAGGGTGAGGAGCTCAGCCTTTGAGAGGGGAGGAGCTCAGTCTTAGAGAGAGGGTGAGGAGCTCAGCCTTAGAGAGAGGGTGAGGAGCTCAGTCTTAGAGAGAGGGTGAGGAGCTCAGCCTTAGAGAGAGGGTGAGGAGCTCAGCCTTAGAGAGAGGGTGAGGAGCTCAGTCTTAGAGAGAGGGTGAGGAGCTCAGCCTTAGAGAGAGGGTGAGGAGCTCAGCCTTAGAGAGAGGGTGAGGAGCTCAGTCTTAGAGAGAGGGTGAGGAGCTCAGCCTTAGAGAGAGGGTGAGGAGCTCAGCCTTAGAGAGAGGGTGAGGAGCTCAGCCTTAGAGAGAGGGTGAGGAGCTCAGTCTTAGAGAGAGGGTGAGGAGCTCAGTCTTAGAGAGAGGGTGAGGAGCTCAGTCTTAGAGAGAGGGTGAGGAGCTCAGCCTTAGAGAGAGGGTGAGGAGCTCAGTCTTAGAGAGAGGGTGAGGAGCTCAGCCTTAGAGAGAGGGTGAGGAGCTCAGTCTTAGAGAGAGGGTGAGGAGCTCAGCCTTAGAGAGAGGGTGAGGAGCTCAGCCTTAGAGGGTGAGGAGCTCAGTCTTAGAGAGAGGGTGAGGAGCTCAGTCTTAGAGAGAGGGTGAGGAGCTCAGACATCCGGAGGGAGCTCGGAGTAGAGACGCTGCTCCTTCACCTCTAAAGGGACCACCTGAGGTGGTTCAACATCTGATCAGGATCCTCCTGGACGCCTCCCTTTGGAGGTTTTCTGGGCACGTCCAGCTGGTAAGAGGCCCCGGGGCAGACCCAGAACACTCTGGAGAGATTATATATCTGTTCTGACCTGGGAACGCCTCGGGGTCCCCCAGGAAGAGCTGGAAAACGTTGCTGGGGAGAGGGACGTCTGGAACTCCCTGCTAAACCTGCTGCCCCCGAGACCCGGCCCCGGATAAGAGGAAGAAAATGAATGGATGGATGTGTTCCTCATATGCTACTTATACAATAATAAAAATGTCTGTTTTTAAGATTCTAACAATGCAACGCTGCAGCTTTAAGCTCAGCATTGTGAGATTCTGCGCCGCGACGCAGCATTTTCATTTGTAATTCCTTGTTCTTTGTCCACACTTTTACACTCACTCTTATTAAACTGCCAAATTCAACACATCAGTCTGTTCACTGGAGCTTGAGTGTGTAGCTGTTTGTGTAGCCGACCGCGCGTTCATGGGGACAACACACAGCGAGGACAGAACAATAGCAGTTGTGCTTGGAGGCCCCCACACAGCCAAGACCTACCACTGTGTGCACGTTGTTGCACTTGTACAGTTAAAATAGTCTTTATTTAAAAAATACAACCATCCATTTTTTTTTATCTTTTAAATGCCAAAGTGGTTTCCAGCAGTGATAATAATGTAATGAGCGGCTAGTTGGAGACTCTCTGCTACCCACTTTTTGATCTAGTGTAGATCTGAAATTTGTATGCCGTGCACTCACCATTTAAACAGTGCTCATAACAACAGAGAGTCAACGACTCCTCGACCTGTGGATCCTGGAGTCAGTTCATGGTGATGTGAGATAGAGAGATAGAGAGATAGAGAGATAGAGGGCTGTGTGATTAAAATACTCCACAGAAACAGAAGAGCACTCTCAGCAGTGAGTAGCTAATGAGGGATTATTGTAGGCAGGTAACACACATTTCTATATGTCTGGCTCAATTTAATGTATTTGTAAATACAATATAATGTTGTGAGTGAAGAATATGTCTTTTTGACCATTATGTTGATGTATTGTAAATAAATAACATCTTTCATCTCGTCGGTGTTTATGTTATTTTCATGAAAGTGTGACTTTTTGCTACATTTATATTTTCATATATTTACATTACATGTGCAAGATGGTAGATACACACTTCCAATTCCCACCTCAGCCTCCAGGTAAATGGAACAAGAGAATGCTTTTCACTTCATTTTTCACCTGCCATCAGACTAAACCATCATTTCAAAATAAAAGCCCTCAAGCGTTTTTTCTGTGGACAGAATTCCATCATTTGTTATCATGAGGCTTTTATTCTGAAATATTTGTAGGACAATGTTGTAGAACATGCAGTGACTTGGAGAGCTCCATGAATAAATATAGTAAGCGGTTTTAATTGTGGATTATTACTATTATTTACAAATTACCACACGTTTCTTAACCTTTCTCTGTCTAAAATAAATACAAATGATATTTATAACGAAATGAAATGGCCATTATGAAAGGCAAACTCTATGTAGAAAGAAAGAGCTGACAGAAGCAGCAGAAACGCAGCTGGTGTGAACAACCGATGCGTGAATCATGAAGCCACCAGGCGCACCTGACGTTCCCAGTGTGGACACGCTGTAAGACTCTGCCATGCCAAGAGTTTTTTTTTTATCAAAGTGTCGGCAGGATGGAAGTAGGGCTGGGTATCAGTACTCGATATGTTTAAGGTATCGACCGAAATAACCCAGTACCAAGTAGTATCAGAACTTCTCAAGTCAAACAATAATTTTTTTCCCCAGATCTTGGGAAGTGCGATTTGGGAGCGTGATCGGAAGGATTCTGGATGAAGCACAGAATGGATCTTTTTTAAAAGCTGGCGCGTCGCCTCCTGTTTCAGTGAGCTGATATCGTTAAACTGTAAAATATCCTGCCTTATTACATCTCTTGTCACAAGTGTTTGATGACCACATTTGAGGCATCATTTCAAAAAGAGTGTGTGTTATATATTGTCCAAAATTACATCAGTGCACTGAAACAGTAAACTGGGAATTAAATAATTATAAATACCTATAGATAAAAATATATTTGAAATGGTGTGTAGCTGTGATCCAGAGTGTTTGTTCCCCTTGTGGCGTCGTCAGTATGTCGATGGAAGTCAGACATAATATGCAACCTCAGCGCCGTCGGCTGAGCAAGACGCACGGCCTGAGCGTTTTAAGAGTAGCTGAGGTCGTTTGGAGAATAGCAGAGCTACAGAGTGTGTGTGTACCTGGGAGGAGAGTGAAGCAAATAACAATGCATTTTGTAATTAGCAATTCAATGTGCAAAGTGGTAATGCAATTTGAAAATCTATTTTGCAATAGAGAGTGTGTGTGAGAGAGAGAGAGAGAGAGAGTCGGCCTACATAACCCAATAATGTTAATATAATTAGATTAATAATAAGATTGAGAAACTATACGATTACATGATATTTCTAGAAAGATGTCATTGTTTAGAATAGGTCCTTCCCCTACGCCATCGTTTTACTAATTGATTGATGAATTGATTGCAGCCGAGGTGTTAATGAGGCGGTTCAGGCCAAAGTGAGTTATGCTTGAGGTTTATCACTTTGACAATGTCATGCCTTTGGCCATATATGGATCTTACCTTATGGTTTCACAATATGGGACACCATGTCACTTATTCCTAGTATTACATCACATCATCATTACAGACATAAGGCAAACAACAGTTGGAATTAAAGGTTATTATTTAAATTACAACCATGGCCAATGAGCCGCATGTCATAAGAATAAACTGAATCGTATCGTATCGAAGTAATATTATATCGAATCGTTACTTGGTGAACTATATCCATTTTTATCGTATTGCAGACAATTTATCGAGATGTGTATCGATTTGTTTTGAGAGGGAATGATAAACACCCCTAATATATATATTTATATATGAGGAAACATGTTGAAGTCTTCTCTTCTTTTTAAGTGTAGTGTACAGGCTTCACAACTGATACATGAGATAACAACAAATCAAAATGCAAAAGTTCATATTTTAACCAGGAACTGGTTCTTTTGGGTTCTTGGGGGAAGCAGAAAGAAGTTGTGAAAACATCATTTGACTTATCATCACCTTTTTAAAGTTCATATGGAGTCTTTTTGTTCTTTCTTCGAGAACTGTTTGTAAGGTTTTGAGTGTAGTAAGTCCTTATAACAGGATGAAAAACCAGGCAGGATGGAGGTGTATGACTTTGTTGAAAGATGAGCCGATGAGTAAAAACAGTTTTTCACAGAGCTCAGCTCTTTTTACTGGTGATCGTTAGCAAGTGACAAACGAATATCACAATCTCTCACACAAGACAAAAAGGTAGCGGGACAATCAAACAGGTTTCTTTCAGGTAACACAGACTTCAGTGACTGAAAAAACATTCAACCTGCTTTCTCTCCCCAAATTAGCTCTCTACTTCCTCCAGCTTCTTTTCCAACTGGCCTAATTAACGGAATTTACAAATAAATCATCACTATACTAATATATACAAAATACATTTAACTATACAGTTGAACACAAGTTAACTAGGAAGCATTATAAACTAAAGAAACATCAAACAATCCCAACTTAACAAAGAAACCCCCCCACCCACACCCCTCTCTCTTCCTGCCACTTGGTTTGGTCTAACTAAGTGATTGATGGCAGCTGGAGACCTCAGAGAGAGAGAGTGATTGGTAATTTACCAAAATAAAAGCACAACATAAGCACTTCCTGTATTAAATTGTTCTGTCCAACTTTACACTGTCACTGCATGTGTGTGTTCTTTCCACCTTAAGTGAGGGAGATGCTTTCCAGCTCTCTCCCACCGTTGTTGACAGGTGTTTTGTTTTGTAAGTTTACATTAGTGACGATTGTCACATTTTTTTAGGGACGTTTATGACCCGTTTTCCGTAGTTGTGTTACGTTGTTTCCGTACATATTTTACTTAGTTTACGTACTTATTTTAAGCTCAACCATAACCTAACTAAGTGGTGTTGTTGCCTGAAGTTAAGTTAGTGCTTTTCTTGCCTAGACCTAACGGCAGACGTTAGCATGGCGAACAAATGACACGTGGAATTTCTTGGTATTCATACGCCTTCCCGTGATACCGGGTTGTGTTTCTGGCCACCTGGCAAATGTTGTCACTCCACTAGGTGCTGTTATAATGTACTGTTGACCTGTTTCTAGCACTTCTTCAGAATGGAAGGTTCTTTGGTAACTTGCTTAGCATGTTTCATACACAAGACAACAAGACACACTCAATGTATTTGTCTTCGTCCACCTTCTTAATATTCGTTGAAATTGCATTTTAGATGGACACATACATTTTCCTTTTACCACTCAGCAGGGAGGCATATGAATAATAACATTTTCCCTCTTTCCCTCCTCTCAGGCTTCAGTGCTCTTTTGTTAGGCCTCTTTTAACAATAATTAAATGTATTTAGTTATGTCTCCGCGACAACGTAATCGGGGGTATATAGCGCTCCGTGTGTCCGTCCTTCCATCCGTTCGTGTGTCACACTTTAGTTTCTGGAGCAGAACTCTGAAACTATTTAACTTATGAACTTCACATTTGGTATGATGGTTGACAGTGTGGTCTAGTCCTGAGGAAGGTGAGCTAATAACAAGCTTGATTGTGCTCTATAGACTAATTCCATTAGTTCCAAAAGGGCAAAACCTTTGGCCCTACTTCAGGAGAGGTCGAGCACTGAGCGGAGGTATGTGAGCCGTGCCTTGTTTTGAAGGGCAAACAAACACAACCACAACCCATATAGTTTTTATTCAGATAACAGTTTGCTTTGAGGATATTGATACTGATGTTTTTTTTTTCAAAACATGTAGCTCTTATTGTCCTTTTAGTAATTACAACCTCAGTGAGGTGTGTGTTAAAGTACATATATTTAGCTCGCTCAGTACAGACAAGACAGCATCTGCAGCAAAAATGATGGAGGATGATAGAGAACATGATAGATGCATGATGGGATACCTTTCAGATGGCTATACATTGTTCACTGGATCTTGGAGATGGAAAAAAGTGCAGCAAAATGACACAGTAAGAGTTACTGAGATCTGCCTCTCTGCAGACTTTATTCCACCAGAGTGAACATAACACACACTCAAACTGGAGTTCAATCCCAATCTCACTCTCGTTGGCTGTGTAAGGGGGAAAAGTAGAGATAGAGACAAATAAATAGAGAAAGACAGTATAATTCCAGCTTGTCTGAGAGCATCCATGTGCAAAGAAATATCTGATTATCATCATTATTAGTTATGTAAAAGAGAGGAGGAAGAAACATTCAGATGATCATATATTTAAATAAAAAAACATAATATAAGCCTCAGAAGCCTTCACATAAATGCATGTTAACATAATGTGTGTTAGGCTCTCTGTTTGCAGCCATATGTTTTTGGACACAGCTGAGTGCCTGAAGGGAGTAGGAGGCAAACCTGTGAGGAAGGCAGTGGGATGAAGGGCAAGACTTTGATACTCACTGTTATGTCCAAGCAAAGCTCCACTGTGTTATTTTTAATGACGTGCACTGTCACATGTGGATGTGTCAGTGTGTGGAGGTTCCAGGAGCTCTAAACAGCGTCCAATTAAAAACTGTCCTCCAACGGTCAGTAGTCTTCTAAAATGTTCGTTTTCCTGCTTAAATAGTGTGTTTGAATATTTCTGCATACTGGGGTCCCTAAACAGTGTTGAATAACATAAATTGTGTATCACTGTAAAGCTGAGACTCTGGTGGATCCAATGAGCTCAACTGTATTCATGTGTGATGATGTTAGTCCCCATAGGAGACATTTCATTGACCTCACTGTATAAAATGACCTGTGGTGACCTCTAGGATAATCACAGGCTCATGAAACTTTACAGCCACAAACTAGAGACCTAGAGCATTCAGAGGATGGATGGATCAAACTAGAGACCTAGAGCATTCAGAGGATGGATGGATCAAACTAGAGACCTAGAGCATTCAGAGGATGGATGGATCAAACTAGAGACCTAGAGCATTCAGAGGATGGATGGATCAAACTAGAGACCTAGAGCATTCAGAGGATGGATGGATCAAACTAGAGACCTAGAGCATTCAGAGAGTGGATGGATCAAACTAGAGACCTAGAGCATTCAGAGGATGGATGGATCAAACTAGAGACCTAGAGCATTCAGAGGATGGATGGATCAAACTAGAGACCTAGAGCATTCAGAGGATGGATGGATCAAACTAGAGAACTAAAGCATTCAGAGGATGGATGGATCAAACTAGAGAACTAGAACATTCAGAGGATGGATGGATCAAACTAGAGACCTAGAGCATTCAGAGGATGGATGGATCAAACTAGAGACCTAGAGCATTCAGAGGATGGATGGATCAAACTAGAGACCTAGAGCATTCAGAGGATGGATGGATCAAACTAGAGAACTAAAGCATTCAGAGGATGGATGGATCAAACTAGAGAACTAGAACATTCAGAGGATGGATGGATCAAACTAGAGACCTAGAGCATTCAGAGGATGGATGGATCAAACTAGAGACCTAGAGCATTCAGAGGATGGATGGATCAAACTAGAGACCTAGAGCATTCAGAGGATGGATGGATCAAACTAGAGACCTGGAGCATTCAGAGGATGGATGGATCAAACTAGAGACCTAGAGCATTCAGAGGATGGATGGATCAAACTAGAGACCTAGAGCATTCAGAGGATGGATGGATCAAACTAGAGACCTAGAGCATTCAGAGGATGGATGGATCAAACTAGAGACCTAGAGCATTCAGAGGATGGATGGATCAAACTAGAGATCTAGAGCATTCAGAGGATGGATGGCTTTCCTAGCTAGATTGACAATAAGGGGGTTTCTGAGCAGTTTACACAACAGAAGTTCTCACCATCCAATCGCCAAAAATGCAATTCTTGCAGAAATCTCCAAATGTCAAAAGTTTTTGATCCCAAATCACAGCATGTCTTTTTCTCTGGTGTTCCTCAAGGTCTTGGTGTCTTAATGTGGTGTTTTGGAGGGATTATTGATCATTTTTTATCAATTCTCCAGTGGTAAAAAATGGTTAAATTTAGCACCAAATCTGTGTAACAAATGGTATCAACCCAAAAATTGCTGCAACAACTTATGAGACATAATAGAGCATGGAGATGGACATCAGATACTTCTATCATAATGTTCTAAACCCTTATATACTTTTACAATTTATTTTAAATAATGAATTCATTCATTCATGTTTATTTCTGATTAATGACTAGAACAACTTGACACATAGTGCTGAGCTGCATCTCAAACTAATCTCCAGGTTCCAGCTTTCAGATGATGTACACCACTTCTATGTGACATCTACTGTTGACCTGCTATCTCCCCCTAAAGACCTCCTGGACCCCCCTAAAGAAGACTAAAACGAGTCTATTGTGGGTCTCAGAGGGTTAACGTGTCTGACTGGACTCAGTTTTAGCAGAACCACTGGCCACTTCTATATTGAGAAACCACTCTGCTTTATCTCTTCCGGAGAGAAGATTAAGATTTTTGTTATCTAGAAAGTAATTTTGGTAAAATGTTCAACAAGCAGACAGAGAGGTGTGTCACATTGGATCGGCTAAATGTTGATAAGGCAACAAATGTGGTTTTGCAGTTTATAAAAAAAAAGCAATATTGACACATGCCAGGCAGAAAGTAGTGGAGTGAATATGCCTGAATATGAAGGATAAGAAGACCTCCTGTCCAGATGCAGCAGGAATGTCATACTCTGCAATCATTTTTATCTGTGCAACAAACTGCGTTTCCATTCACTCATATTTATGCTCATTTTGAAGTATCGCATTAGAGAAGCTACATAGAAACAGCAAAATTCGATAAAAAAGTTTTCGCTTGCTTGAGGTGGTTTTTGCCTTTGTCGAAAAAAGAATTGATGAGCTTAATGCATGACGTGGAGGCTGGTCCATAGAGGTTGAGGAGGCTGCTCCTCCTCTGTTTTTTGAGAGGCAAGAGGGAGATCAAAATATAACAAAGAGTTATTGGTTGAAATAAACCGTCACCAAATCTCAGTGTCATTTATAAAATATTTTTTCTTTCTTCTTTGGAAAAAATCCATTATTCAAATCCTGATTAAAATGCTTCAACAGCGACCCTGCAGGTCAGCCTATGTGTGAAGGTGTTGTGGCATTGTGGGGGTGTAGAGGACGTCGAGCACCCTCCGTCCTCCCTTGGGGCGGGACCTCTCCTATCAACTCAATGCATTTCATTTCTTTCATGCTTATCTGTGATTGGCCAAAACACGTCAAATGACGATAACCTCCCTTGGCTGGTTACCAATCAACAACCAGCAGAGTACATGATTGACATTGCGTTGGTCCAATGATGAGGTCCAAATATCATCTTCAGTCTCTACCGCTGTCTGTACGTGATGAACTGGCAGTAAACTATCAGACAGCAGCTCATCTGGAAATAAATTATAACGTGTAAATTGTGAACTACTTTTCAGTGTTAGCCAACGCAACAGTTAGCTTGTTGTAGCAGCACTGAAGGACCCGGTGCAGCAGTCTGTGATGGTCAATGGTGGTTCTTGAAACTTCTTCCAGAAACTGACCTCTCAGAGCACTGAGTGGTGAGATGCTGAATTTACAAGCGGCCTGGTTAAAGCTCAAAGGGGAGAAAAACAACAAGATGTGCTACCCGTCCTGACCATTTGAGCTGTTTATTGAATTGCAGGTTATAAAGTCCCTGACACTGGGTTTCTCCCGAAGACTCAGAGAGGCGGCGAAGACCAACCAGTAAGCCATTATGAACCGATGATGAGAATCAGAACAAAACTAAAATGCACATTAATAAATATGCTTAGCTTAACAAACCATCTGAGAAGAATTGAAGTTTGTTGTTCAGGTTGGAGCTCTCAAGCAGAAACTAGAGAAACAAACAAAGTGGAAGTTTTATGACGTCCCCCTTTGGTTCCTACATAACAGACGCATCCAAACTGTGAATGAGACTAAATGAAACTGACATTTATTGCAAATTAACATGTACTTTTAATTGATATTTGATGCAGATCTTCCATATGTTCTAATAACAGGAAGGTTTTTTGATGTGTACATGTTTATGACGATAAGTAAATTCAAACTATTAGATTGGCCTTCCCTTCCTCCGTGGCTGCAGAGACACAACCCCGTCTAAATCCTGTCTCCTTTCTCCCGGCATTCTTTTGAAATTCACATAACTTTAGTTCAGTCTTTGTCAGTGTAGGTAACTCAAATAATCATGCTAATAAATAAATAATCATAAGCTGCAGAGCAAAACCTTAAATAGGCTATCCTTTTATGAATCACTTGGTCTCTACATATTACTCCTATAGGTGCATGCTATACATCCCCAGAGATCTTAAACAGGAATTCAGATGCACACTAAAGCCCATGTATCAGTAATCCTTATATTTGGAACAGGCTTATATGTTTTTAATCTACTTAAAGTGTATTTTGAACTTTGTTTGTGAACCAGACATAAATTGACTCCTTTTATAGATAATATAGAGTTCATTAACTCTGTTTCCATTTCCCTTAGTTTCATGTCTTCTAGGTTGAATTCTAACTGTTACGTTGGTAACTTTCATCTCATCAAAGCCCACAGAACCTCACAGAACCTCACAGAACCTCAGTGAACCCTCCCCCCTCGTCTCTCACCGGGTCGGGAGACAGATCTGTGCCACATGTTGAGATCAATCACATCCAGAATCTAAACTTTAAGTTCAGATGGGAGGAAGAACCTGAGCGAGGACCGGGGAGAGGGAAGCCAGCCAGAAAACGTCAGGTGATTATATAAATCTGATGATTAGGCTGCTGAACAAATTTAGAGTCAATTTATAAATAAAGTTAGTTTAAGAAAGTGGTAATGGATATTAGATGAAAAGAATAATTAAGAAATTCATCAATAAGCTTGAGACCTAAATTAGAATGAATATGAAACTGCTTCACAATCTTCCCTGATGTTTCTAAACTTAATTGAATTGATAAACGTTAAACAATGAATTTAATTGATTGATATCAATCACTGAATTGACCTGGTCACATTTGATTCGTTTCTATTCATAAATGTTCATCATTGTATTCCTTCATTCATCCTTTATTCATTCTGTTCATTTTTCCCTTTATTTAATAAGTTATTCAATTATTTTCTGTTAGTAGTTTGGTTATGTAGTTAGTTAAAGCTTCAGTAGGCAGAATATTTTTTGGCATTATTGGGCAAATATCCCGTAATAATCTTTCAGCATATTGTAATTCAAGTGTTCTGAGAGAAAACTAGACTTCTGCTCCTCCTCATGTCTCTGTTGTCAGTGTATATAAAACAACTCAAATCCCTGTACACTACGCCCGAGAACTCCGTAGCAACCCTGAGATTATGAGACTCAATTGATTTATATCAAAGTTTTCCCTGTTTTTCCAACATTGGGTGGTGCCTGGTTGAATTCTGATATTAAAACTAATTGTGTGTGATAGCTGAAGCTGAGTGCCATCACTCTCCTTCACCATTTACAACAATTCAGGGTTTTATGATTCATAATTTTTATTTATTAATTATAGATATACCGAGGCTTTTTCATGGCCATGCGATATCGGTACCGCCACATAAAGGCGCCCTTTAGCGCCTGTATGAAAAGCACCGGGTGTTCCATTAACTACAATTTAAACCCATCCGTGGCAACGGTAAACGCTCCAAGAAAGTGCTCCGGGAGTGTGGTGATGTAGTTTAAAGAGCGAAAAGACACAGTAAGGGGGGGCGGGAGGGGAGGTGGATGGGCCCATCAAACAAGACTTTCATCCAGCAGACCGCTGTTCGTGTCCCGTGTGTTAAATTTCACACACTGGGATTTAGCCATGTTAACCATTTAAATAATCCAGGTTGGCCTGTGTTGTTTGATGGCAAATCACTGACTCAGACCAGATGCAGTAAGTTGGTAGAGAAGTGCTTCATTATAGAGCCACTACAATCTTTTTTGCTTCTGGTCAGTCCAGTAATCGACTAGCCAAAGAATTCATTTTAGATTTTATTTTTCAACAAAGGGACACTTTTTTCATCTCTTTATGTAGACGTATGGTACAGTGTTTCATATAGATATATATGGTGGAGAGGAGGTCATGTTGCTCGGGCTCTGGCTCTATCTAATCGGCGTGGAGAGGAGGTCGTGGTGCTCTGGCTCTATCTATCTGGCGTGGAGAGGAGGTTGTGTTGCTCTGGCTCTATCTATCTGGCGTGGAGAGGAGGTCGTGTTGCTCTGGCTCTATCTATCTGGCGTGGAGAGGAGGTTGCATTGCTGTGGCTCTACCTATCTGGTGTGGAGAGGAGGTCGTGTTGCTCTAGCTCTACCGGTTTGACGTCAAGTGGAGGTCTTGTGGCTCTGGCTCTATCTGTTTGGCGTTGAGAGGAAGTCGTGTTTCTCTGGCTCTATCTATCTGGCGTGGAGAGGAGGTTGCATTGCTGTGGCTCTACCTATCTGGTGTGGAGAGGAGGTCGTGTTGCTCTAGCTCTACCGGTTTGACGTCAAGTGGAGGTCTTGTGGCTCTGGCTCTATCTGTTTGGTGTTGAGAGGAGGTCGTGTTTCTCTGGCTCTACCTATCTGGCGTGGAGAGGAGATCGTGTTTCTCTGGCTCTATCTGTTTGGCGTGGAGAGGAGGTCGTGTTGCTCTGGCTCTATCTGTTTGGCGTGGAGAGGAGATCGTGTTTCTCTGGCTCTACCTGTTTGGCGTGGAGAGGAGGTCGTGTTGCTCTGGCTCTATCTGTTTGGCGACACCTGGAAGCTACTTGACATTCTCCTTGATCCACCTTCTCACATATATTCACATTATATGTATTATTTTTTGTCATATGGATTGTCTATGATGTATTTTCATTATGTTGTTACTCTGTACACACAACATCTATTGCACGTCTGTCCATCCTGGAAGGGGGATCCGTCCTCTGTTGCTCTTCCTGAGGTTTCTAACATGTTTTTTTTTTTTGGTTAAGTTTGTCCTTATCCGATGAGAGGGTCGTACTGTAAAGGACAGAGGGTGTCGTATCCTGTACAGATTGTAAAGCCCCCTGAGGCAAATTTGTGATTTGTGATTTTGGGCTATACAAATAAAATTGACTTGACTTGACTTGAATATACAGTTCATCCCCAGTACTTTTTACTTTGTGGTAAGTTAACAGAGTTCGTTGACAACGAAAAAGAATGTAGTTCTGTGAATTGTTGGAAAGAAATGGAGCTGGAAGACTGCTTGAAACGTATAAAATGTTCTTTCAAGTGCGGTGTGTGGGTGCGTGACTGCTGCTACGGCTGCTGTCTGACTCAGTGTGCATTCTTGTTAGTCCTGATTGTGCAGTGTAACATTCAGACGGCTGCATTGTCAGACTTTGATGTTGAAGTCTGGGAATGGTCCAGAGGGCACAGTCAGGTTGGGCTGAGTTTCTTCCTTAATTGTTAGAAAGGACAGATGTGTACTTGTGGATCCTGCTGTGCTCACCAACAGAGACGGAGACCGAAGGCCCTCCGGAAACCTCACAACACATTACCTAACCCCAACCAGCTCTCTGTAAATAATAAGAACTCCAGGTCATTACAAAGTAGGTCTTATTTTCATAGAATTGATCAATATTCTCATCAGAAGTACGTATTAACCCTCTGAGAACCGCAGGTGAGCCCAACTGACTTTACTGTCTTTCAGAGGCTGAGGCAGGTTCAGTTTTAGGGCGAGAGCGAAGCTATAAATATCATATGAAACTAGAAAACATACGGAATCATGTCATGCCACCTTGTCGGGAAGGATGCTAAATAACGCCCCAAAGTTGGGATAAATTTTAGCGATAATCAATTCATCACATGCCGTTTTGGACAAAAAAACATGCAGCTTTATGCATGCAGTATAAATGTGTTATTGTCTCCTATTCTTCAATGGTGTATCTGAGTATTTCTGCATACTGGGGTCCCTAAACAGTGTTGAATTCCATAAATGGTGTATCACTGTAAAGCTGAGACTCTGGTGGATCCAATGAGCCCAACTGTATTCATGTGTGATGATGTTAGTCCCCATAGGAGACATTTCATTGACCTCACTGTATAAAATTACCTGTTGTGACCTCTAGGACAATCACAGCCTCATGAAACTCTACAGCCACAAACTAGAGAGCTAGAGCATTCAGAGGATGGATGGATCAAACTAGAGACCTAGAGCATTCAGAGGATGGATGGATCAAACTAGAGACCTAGAGCATTCGGAGGATGGATGGATCAAACTAGAGACCTAGAGCATTCAGAGGATGGATGGATCAGACTAGAGACCTAGAACATTCAGAGGATGGATGGATCAAACTAGAGACCTAGAGCATTCAGAGGATGGATGGATCAAACTAGAGACCCTCTAACCCAGGGAGCATTTTGATGTGACCAGATGCCTGGAGAAGTGAAATTTGCTGCCACTAGGAGCAATTTTGGGTCGTGTCAAGAAGGTAACCCACAAATTGTGAATACGTGCAAAAACTCTTATGAGACTCGCTGCTTGATGACCTATTCTAATCTTAACTATTCAAGGCCAATGCCTAACCTTAACCATTCGAGGTCAATGCCTAACCTTAACTATTCAAGGTCAATGCCTAACCTTAACTATTCAAGGTCAATGCCTAGCCTTAACTATTCAAGGTCAATGCCTAACCTTAACTATTCATGGTCAATGCCTAACCTTAACTATTCAAGCCTAACCTTAACTATTCAAGGTCAATGCCTAACCTTAACCATTCGAGGTCAATGCCTAACCTTAACCATTCGAGGTCAATGCCTTACCTTAACTATTCAAGGTCAATGCCTAACCTTAACTATTCAAGGTCAATGCATAACCTTAACTATTCAAGGTCAATGCCTAACCTTAACTATTCAAGGTCAATGCCTAACCTTAACAATTCGAGGTCAGTGCTTAACCTTAACCATTCGAGGTAAATGCCTAACCTTAACTATTCAAGGTCAATGCCTAACCTTAACCATTCGAGGTCAATGCCTAACCTTAACTATTCAAGGTCAATGTCTAACCTTAACCATTCAAGGTCAATGCCTAACCTTTACTATTCAAGGTCAATGCCTAACCTTAACCATATGAGGTCAAAGCTTAACCATCTCACGAGAGTTTCGTAACTTGTGGTTACCTTCTAGACACAACCACAATTTTATTACCATGCACAATGGCTGGATTCTTGCGATATCACGATATCACACGAGAATACATCTCGTCAGGCTTCAAGTGAAGCGTCCGACCAATCGGCGTCCTGTGAGGAGCTAATGGCAGCTACGGGCGTGGCTTAGGTGTGTGTGACAAGGAGAGGCGACTGTTGCTCTAAACAACAATGAAAAGAGGTTAGCATAGATGCTGCAATAGCAACAGTTACATCAGAACTGGAGAGTATTTCTTCATCGAAAGAAGAGAGCAAAGAACGGCACTGAAGGCTTTTCTCGATGGACAAGATGTTTTCGCTCTTCTCCCGACTGGCTTCTACAAAAGAGTTTGATTTTCCAACTGGCTCTGCTGGATGTCCCTTTTTTTGAAAGTGCCTTCCCTTTTCATAAGTTTCCAATGACGGCTTCGCTGATGGTTATGTGTAGCATTGAAGAAGATTAATTACGCGCACTTAACGTAGGTCAGGGGTCAGCAAGCTGCAGCTCTGGAGCTCTTTAGCCCCTCTCCTCTGGCTCCCTGTGGCTTTGACAAAAAATTATATAGAATTGAATAATGGTTATTTTTTTTAACATGTTGACTTTCATTCATCATTGTTGTAGGCCTAAAGTGATTCTTGCATTCTCCAACTGCAAAAATGTGTAGCCTATACACTGAATAATAAGATAAGTTTTAACAAACTGTGTGTCATAGCCTACGTACGTCTACAGCCCGTCACTTATCCTCTAATTTTGCCGATCCTCAATAGCGTTGGCTAGTCTTGAGTTTTCCTGTAGCTTCAGTAGGTTTCCAAATCCAAAAAAAAGAAAATTCTCGGACGAAAATGGAGAATTAAATAGTGCGTGGACAGATTTGTTTCCTTTCTGCGGCAAGAAATTAGCAAACGGGCGCCCCGCTAGCTCTGCTGGTGTGCGGGCGCCCATAAGGCTGAGTCCCGCGGTATGCCCGGGTTCGAATCCGACCTGTGGCCATTTCCGCATGTCGCCCCCTCTCTCTCCCCCTTTCTAGACTATCCACTGTCCTATAAATAAAGGCATAAAAAAGCTCCAAAAAATAATCTTTAAAAAAAAAAAAGAAATTAGCAAACAACCAAAAAAAGTAATTGAAAGACATTTTCCAGAACAAACACACTGGAAGCTCCTGTTGAAAAGAGCTTCCAGCCAAATCCCCTGAAGAAGATTCTTCAACGTCCTGCCTCTCGTTTGCACCTCGGTCCTCTCTGCATTAGACTTAATAGGTGGTGTTACCTTCATTATGAGGCTCAAATATGTTTTGCGGCTCCAGACAGATTTTTTCATTTATTTTTTTATCAGAACAGCGTCAGTAAAGAAAAAGGTATTGCCCACATACAACTCCATGCCACAATACATTTAATGACCACGTTACTACCAACCATAGAGTAGTGTTTTCTGTATGGGTAACATCCATCCATCTGGAGCGTCAGGTTTGCAATTTTTAAAAATGAGGAGTCAAATCTCTTTCTGGTTCCTAAAAACATTTTACAGGAAATAGATTTTTTTTTTTTTTGCTTAATATATCTTTGTGTTTGTTATAATTAACATTGCCTTCGGCCTGACAGGCAGGGATTAAGACATGGAGAACTGGGTTCAAGAGGAGCGGCGCACATACCCCCCATTTAATGTCTCCTTAATGAGAGCCTTTCACACTTAATGGGCAGGAGAGTGCCGCCCCCCCCAGCCTTCCTCACCCCCCAAACAAAAATGCAGGACCGAAATAGCTCCGAGGAGTGAGATGGATGTGTGTGGCCATGTGTGTGTGATGCAGATAAAGAGACTGTGTGAAAGAGAGAGAGCAGACGGGGGGGGTTGGCTTCCAGATGACAGAAGCCTGTCTTGGTATCTCGCAGCTCCCTTTACAGAAGCAGAAATTTGTATCACGGTGCATTTTTCTCAGTGACAGCTCAGTTTAATGAACCACAGCAGAGCAGCAACAGTGATCACTGAATCTCATATAACCCCCGCTGCTGAATCCCCCATGACAATGTGCATATTGTCTTTTATGGCAGTGATAATGTGTTGTGTACTCAACTGAGAAAATTAAGCAATCCATCCAAAGAGGTTGGAAGGGACAAGTTCATTTTCTTGTGTTTTTATACAGGAGGTTGAAATAATGATGGAAACACCTACCAACATATGAAAAAGGAACATGGGTCATCCTTTGCCCTCAGACCAGGGTCTGTACTTTTATTCTGCAAGTGAGTAATGGATCCAGGCAACTCTGTCTCGTTCCCATACAACTAAACTGAATTCTCAGTTACGTTTCAAGGGAAACATATTTTCCCACAGATTACGGTCACAGTTTTAAACACATGCTTGACTTTGTAAATGGAAACAAAAAATATTTATGTTTAGGCAACAAAACTACTTGGTTATGTTTAGTAAAGCCATCATGGTTTGGCTTATAAATATGTTTGGGGCGACCTCTAACTCACCCGGTAGTGTTTTAATAACACCAGTGGCTGTATATATGTGAAAACTAAACTAAAAAACATCTATTTGTAAAGAGGCTAAAAGCATGAAAAAATATTCAGAAATATTTGAAAAATATGTGAAAAATGTCAGAAAATGATCAGTAAAATGTGTAGAAAAAATATCCATAAATTATTAGTAAAATGTGTGGAAAAATATCCATAAATTATTAGTAAAATGTGTGGAAAAATATCCATAAATTATTAGTAAAATATTGAAAAATGTGTAAAATATCAAAAAAATGGCTGAAAACTATTAGTAAAATATGTGAAAACTAAACAAAATAACATATATTTGTAAAGAGCCTAAAAGCATGAAAAAAAAAAATCGGAAATATGTGAAAAATGTCAAAAAAATTTCAAGAAATTATTAGTGAAAAATATCTAAAAAGAAATTATGGAAAATTATTAGTAAAATATGTGAAAATTGTCTAAAAAATATCAAAAAATTAAAGTGAAATATGTGAAGACTAAATATCCTTACATAGAAATCAAACTACAGGCTGTTAAAGGCAACCGAGAAAGTCGTGGAAGGTCTCAGTTTTTAAGTTACATTACAATCTGTACATGTATATTGTTACGTATAGTACCTTTAAGTTACGGAAATAAGTCAATGTTGACTTTTGGTTTCACACAGGACATGAACAGCTGTCTCCTGGGTGAAAGTCCTGTGTTTGTTTGACACTATCCGTCCACCACAACCTCCTCCATACATGAACTTCAGCAGACGGGAAGAAGGGAAATCTTAAAGCAGCAGTAGGTAGAAATGGAGCAAATATGATTAAAAAAAAAATTTATTTATATAAAACGGTCACTTTATCCTGACAGTAGTGCATGAGACAGGTAATCTGAAAAAAAAATCATGTTCCTCTGTGTCCTGCGGTGCTCCTAACGGCATCTGCAAGATTTCACAGACCGGAGGAAAACAACCAATCACAGCCAAGCTCGAGCCTTGCCGTCTATGAGCAGCTGTCAATCACTCACCAACTCCGATCAAACGGTCAAACTAGGCAGCGCTGATCAGATATGAATCAATATTCTGTTACTGTAATGACTATTTCTCTCCTCAGATGTTCTCAGAATCATCTTGTAGTTACTGTTTAGCTGTAACATGAGAAAGTTTGCGACCCGGCCGCCATGTTGAGATCTCTTGAGGAAACACCAAGCACCGCCCACCAGCCGGAGCACAGCCAATAGGAACGCTCTCTCTCTCTGAAATGACTTGTGATTGGTCAAAGTCTCCTGTCACAGGCTAGATATTTGAAATCCTGAAAACAGAGACATGAGGAGGAGCAGAAGTCTAGTTTTCTCTCAGAACACTTGAATTACAATATTCTGAAAGGTTATGATGCCAATGATGCCCAAAACATTCTGCCTACTGAAGCTTTAAGTCTACTGAGGAGTGAATATTTACAGTATCTCCCATTATTCATATTTACTAGGTTGTGTGTGTGTGTTTGTGAGGGCCTTGTCATCCTGGGACATCAGTACATGGATCCTGGTGCTGTGATATAGCCTTACATCTCATAATTGTCCTCCTTACAGCTACAGAGGGTCTCAGTTGGCTACACACCCATCTGGATGGAGAAAAAAGCGATCCATCATTACTTTCATTATATCCACAGTGGTCTGTTTATAGCAGCATTTTGTGCGTACAGTAGTCTAATGTCATAGTGTAAGAGATCTGCATTATAATCTACACCAACACTCCAACACTATACTGCATTTTGAAACTGGTTTGATGCCAAACGTGTCTTCTGATGGGTTTTTTTCTTATTTTCTCACTGGTGACTCGTTTACATGTTTGTGCTCTTTTTTCAAATGGTAAAATTGTAATGTCTCAGCAGAGAAACCAGTGTGAGCACAGATGCACGACTCAGAGACAGACAGGAAAGTTCAAGTTTACTTGGTAAATGGTAAATGGACTTGCATTTATATAGCGACTCTCTAGTCTTCCGACCACTCAAAGAACTTTACACTACATATCAGCATTCACCCATTCACATACTGAGGCTGCCATGCAAGGAGCCAACCTGCCCATCAGGATCTGATCTAAATACTCATTCACACACCGATGGCTCAGCCTTCAGGGAGCAACTTGGGGTTAACTTACCCAAGGACACTTCGACATGTGGACTGGAGGAGCTGGAGATCGAACCGCTGACCTTCCAGTTGGTGGACAACCCGCTTGACCTCTGAGCCAAAAACAGGCAAACACGTGAGCAGTGCGTGACGGCTGCCTCGCTGAGCTGCTGCGTGTCTCACACGTGTGGCGTTTCTGCTGCTGCTGTCAGTCCTTTCTCTCTACATAGAGTTTGCCTTTCATAATGGCCATTTCATTTCATTATAAATGTCATTTATATTTATTTTAGACAGAGAAAGATTAAGATCTGTGTGGTAATTTTGTAAATAATTGTAATAATCCACAATTAAAACCCTGTTCTTTATTTATTCATGGAGCTCTGCAAGTCACTGCATGTTCTACAACACTGAATATTTCAGAATAAAAGCCTTGTTGAAATCGATTGAGAAATGTAGACTTTATAGTGCTTTTTATCCAGAAAAATGGCAGCTCCCCCGATCACTTGTATAGGGTTACAGGCCAGTCTTGCCTGGTCCAATATGGCGCCCACGTTGACGTATTGCTGCAACGGGCTGAAGCGTCCAATGTGGCGTCTACGTATATATGTCTATGTTCTCAGAGTCTAGGTGGGTCCTGCCTATATTAATTAACCCTTTACTGGTTGAACCTTTTTGATGAGAACTGATCATTCTTATTTGGTGAAAAAAATATCTCGCGCGATTAATCAAGATAAGATAAGATAAGATAAGATGAACCTTTATTAATCCCCTTGGGGAAATTCAGGTGTCAAAGCAGCAAAGCAAAAAGCAGGTACAGGTGTAAAAGAATTATAAAACAATAAACAATAAATAGAAGTACAGAATATAAAGAATATACATGGTGAGTGAGCATGGTATTTATCGTCTGTCAATAAAAAAAAAGTAGTGTACAATAAATAGATGTATATGTACAATTAAGGTTTAAAGTGCACCAGTGGATAAGAGGAGGTGGATGTTGATAGTGCAGATAGACCAGGTAGTCCAGATAGTGTGTGTTTGAGGTTTAAAGTCCTTGCAGTTCTCGTGTGGGGGGTCAGCCTTGGTTGTGGAGGCTGATGGAAACCAGTAAGAAGGACTGACCCAGGAGCTTTGTGTTGTGTGACTAAAGGTGCTCCTCATCATGACTAGCTCATCATGGAGGGGGTGGGGGGGGTTCTCCAGGATGGCATCCAGCTTCCTCCTCATCCTCCCCTCTGCCACTACCTCCAGATTGTCCAGTTCTGAACCAACCACGGAGCTAGCCTTCCTCACCAGCCTGTTGAGTTTGTTCACATCCCTTATGTTGGTATTTCCCCCCCAACATGCCACAGCAAATAAGAGGACGCTGGCTACCACAGACTGGTAGAACATCTGCAGCAGCCTGTTGCAGACATTAAAGGACCTGAGCCTCCTCAGGAAGAACAGTTTGCTCTGTCCTTTCCTGTAGAGGGCCTCGCTGTTGTCGGTCCAGTCCAGTTTATTGTTCAGATGGACCCAGTTTGTTGTTCAGATGGACCCCCAGGAACTTGTTGGTGTCCACCATCTCCACCTCCTCCCCTCGGATGGTGATGGGAGTCGGGGCCTCTTCCTGCTCCGCTGGAAGTCCACCACCAGCTCCTCGGTCTTCTCGATGTTGAGCTGGAGGTGATTGTTGTCGCACCACCTTATGAAGTTCTCAACCAGAGCTCTGTACTCCTCCTCGTTGTCATCTGTGATGCACCTGACGATGGAGGAGTCATCGGAGAACTTCTGAAGGTGGCACGTACCCGAGTTGAGGCGGAAGTCGGAGGTGTAGGTGGTGAACAGGTGTTGCTCACCAGCTCATCAGACAGGCTGCCCTGATTCTCATTAACCCATGTGAAATACAACCACCAAGAATCCTTATTATTCTTCTCACAGCCACTGGAAAGGTGGCGGTGATTGTGTGTGTGTGTGTGTGTGTATGTGCGTGCATGTGTTAGAGTCTATCCACAAGAGCGTGCATAGACAACTAGCCATTAAAAATGGGCTACAAAACAATGTCTGGATGCTTGTTTGTCCAGACTCTGTTAAACCAAGACATCATTACCGCTTACAAGCTTTACCTTGTTTCTAGCTGACTCTGGAACACGTAAAGAGCAGCCGGATAATGAATAATAGCTAATTACTATGAATCAAAACAAGTAAAACTAGAAAATCCACTGTTTGCACAAAGTTAAACCTCAATTTATGAATTGCTAGAATCAAAATCTGTATCCTGCAGCCAGTGTGCAAAACGACAAATGAAGATGTGTAACCTGCAGGTACGTTGGTATTAAAGTTTTGCAATGTTTTTTTCATACCAGCTTTCCCACAGCTCATCTCTTGGAGTTTGATCTGTCTCACATTTACCCAACAGCTGAAGCCAAGCTGAAGTTGCAGGGGCAAATAAATATAAGTTGACAGCTAACTAATGAGGCATTTAATGGCTGAACAACAGATTCTAAATGTGGCTGTATTCCTGTGTGCTCTGCTGAAATGTGGTTTTGCTGCATCTTCTGTAATAGATTACATCATGTGGAAGTCAAACATCAGTGCTAAATGAAGGCATTTAGATGAAATATTTGTTATAACATACTTTACCGGACTAACCGGACAGGGAAGTTCCGATGATGTCATTTTGCATAGTAACAGTAGTCGTGTACTTCTGTTCGTTTCGTAGAGAGTTTGTGTTTTTGTAGAAATGGGCCTTTGGAACAGTGGGGGTTTGTTTTCAGGATAAGAGGCTGTCCGACTGGTTTTTGGTCCGATGGGGCTTTTTTTTGGATCTTGGAATAATGGGCAGTCGGAACAACGGCATAGCACCCGTGTACCACCCTTGTGCGGCGGTATCAAACACCGATGGCCGTGACAAAGCGTCGGTATTTGATGCCCTGGGAATGAGAACGGGCCGGTATTTGATGTATGTGCTTGTTGTAAAGTTAATTCCAGCTGCTTTATATGACGCTTTACTCTGTGTGAATTATGCAATCACCTTTTACTCACATTCACCAAAGGTAATGCATTTGGTAAACTTTCACTTTAATTTAAATGAATATTCTGTGAGGTTGCACGATGTTTGTCCATAAAATGTGACTTTGAAATGACTGGTGCACTGAAGTTCGGCGCAGTAGAGGAGGTTAATTGAGGGCAGAAACAAGCTGACCAGGTGAAATCTGAAAAATCCTCTGTTAATGGTGGAGGAAACTGTCAGCAAGGGGAAGTTTCTATTTTATATTAGTCAATCAATACATAAATTGTCAAAGATTGTTTTTGATGAATGCACAGCTGAGTTAAATACTGTACATCACAGAGGCATCTCATGGTTTACTTCAGTGTCAGTGCACAGTGCAGAAATGTACTTATTTATTTGCCAAAGACAATTATCTGCATGTGAAGGTTGCTGGGTGGTATTTTCAGATCTAGTGTGCAGCCATGCTGCTGTAGACACAACATGCATTCAGTGTTGTGTCACTGTGATCTGATCATTACCACACTTGATGACTCCATTATCATGAAGGTAATTATGGCAACAATTATCAGAATAAATATTAGGGCTGTCAGTAATAACGCGTTAACGCAAATTTGTTTTAACGCCAGCAATTCCTTTAACGCATTAAAGCAATCGATTCTCCGGAGGTTGTAGCCGGTTCGGTTTTAAAGCTAGAGTGAAGATAGTTGTATCATATGAAACTATAAAACCTGATGAATCCATCGGTATCAATCAGGTCAGACTAGCTTGTCATGAAGGAGGTTAAATTACGCTCCAAACTAACACTAAATGCTCCTGCCATTTCCAAAGGGGTCCCTTGACCTCTGACCTCCAGATCAGTGAATGTAAATGGGTTCTCTGGGTACCCACGAGTCTCCCCTTTACAGACATGCCCACTTTATGATAATCACATGCAGTTTGGGGCAAGTCATAGTGAAGTCAGCACACTGACACACTGACAGCTGTTGTTGCCTGTTGGGCTGCAGTTTGCCATGTTATGATCTGAGCATATTGTTTTATGCTAAATGCAGAACCTGTGAGGGTTTCTGGACAATATCTGTCATTGTTCTGTGTTGTTCATTTATTTACAATAATAAATATATACATACATTTGCATAAAGCAGCATATTTGTCCACTCCCATGTTGATAAGAGGATTAAATACTTGACAAATCTCCCTTTAAGGATCATTTTGAACGGATAAAAAATATGTGATTAATCGTGATTAAATATTTTAATCGATTGACAGCACTAATAAATATATTACTTTACACTTATGTAGTGAGCATCTTATGCTACAGAATAAATTGTGCCCTTAAGAATGGAGTAAAAAAAGATTGTGGCTCATATGCTGCTGGGGTTTGCATGAAATACAAATCTTTATCAGCACACATACCGTTTAGATCTAACAGAAGAGGAGCTGAACAACTAAATTATTGTTCTCATTTACCTCCTTTGAGATTTCACTTAGTTGTTTATCATCTCTGGTGCGTGGATATGAGACCCGCAATGTGGGCGTTGATGGGTTTGACATTTGGAAGCATCATAGAGCCACGGTGACACGAGGAGCACGTCTCTCTGTCTGCGGGGGTTGAAAGCACTACGGAGCTGCAACACTGCTGATTATACATAATGTTGTCTCAAAGAGTACGAAAAAATACCTCAGAAGACAGAGCAGGGGAATCAATGTGTCGGGGGTTTAACAGTAACTTGTTAATGTGCTCCATGGCAACTACATGAAGGTGAAGAGTGGTTTCTGTAAAGTTGACTAAAAGGAGATAATTGGCTGAGTGTGAACTCTGTGACGGGCAAATTAACTGTGTGAACTGTACACGCTTCACTTAACACACATTATTATGGATAGTTATGTTGAAATGTAGTCGCCATTATCTTGTGTGAGACAAGTTGCTTTTTGCAATTGTATGATAATTAATGTGTCAGTTGATTTGTTAATTTAAAAGATAGCAAAAACTCAAAATAGCTTTTGGACAAATAGATTATTACAACATGATATCTGTGAAGTAAAGCCAGATTACCTCACTGAGAACGGCTCCATTGACATCATTTATACTTTTGAATTTTTGTGATCTCTACAGAAGGCCAATGACCAATATCTGTAATTGGTCATGATCATATGGTCATCTATAATCAGCAGACATGAGGCAATGTCTGCACAGATTTCTTAATGTCAAATTTAAACCTTTAACATATTATTTATTTATTTTATTTTATTTATTTATTTAAAAGGGACCATGTACAGTTTAAACATAAATGTCACCATTTGATGCACTGTACCGGATTATAGCTTTAAGCTAATTCACATCTGTAGTCCCTCGGCAGGTCAAGACAAAGAAACATATTACATACAAGAAAGAACATACAAAACGCACAATACACAGCTACACACAATAGCACATCACAAAGTATGCTTGTCAAGTAAAAGCAAGTCATGAAGACCATGGAGTAGAATTAGAGATCAGTGAGTACAGAGCTGAGCAGCTTTTAACAGACGTTTTAAGTTGGTTTTAAAAGTGCTGATAACAGCACTTTTAAAACCAACTTAAAACTTAATTAATTAACACCTTTTAAAGTAGTAATGTTATTTACACACCCAGCAGACACGCAGCAACATTCATTAGGAGTTGTGCTTTTAGCTCAACATGCTTTACTTCACACCACAACTAGACTTGGTTACTCTGAACCTCTGAAGCTGAAGCCCGTTCATTCCTTTACTTCATGTCATCGTATAGTTCGGGGGTCTCCAACACGTCGCTCGCTCACGACCCGTTTCTGAGTTGCTCGCTGAAGGTTCAAAGAATATTTGATAAGACAAAGTAACTTGGTAAAACCTAAATTTCTATCCAATCCGATTCACAGACATCCCCCCCTTCTGACACAAACTGATTATTTGCCAATCAGCTGTCAATTAAACGAGTTGCTGCTAAGTTTGGTAACATCAGTGACGCCGTAACATGAGGAGATTTTATTGTTGTGATGTTAATGTGATATTGTCAAGGACTCCTCACACCTCTTGTATAAACTTTTTGTCCTCCTGCCATCAGGCAAAAGATCCAGAGTATCAGAGTGAGAACAACTGCTTAACAGCTTCATCCCCAAAGCTGTCAGGATGCTAAACAGATAATCACCTGTACCCGAAGGCATTTCTGCACATGTGCTGGACACTTTTACCTGGATCTTAACATTCTTATTCTTAATTTATACTTTTAACCATTACTCTGAGCTCGAGAGTGTGTTTGTGGCTAATGTTCATTTCATTCGTTGTGATAAGTGTACTATTTTATTTTGTTTTGTACTATATATAGTACTGTGATTCAGCTATTTATTATTTGTATTGCATTTTGTATTTATTATTGTATTGCACTGATCCTGGGAAACGCACTTTCTTTCTGCCTGGCAGAATGACAATATATGGAATTGAATTGAAAAAATTGTTAGCAGACCAGCAACCAGATTTGACAATGTCCGCACAAAATAGCCAGGCCAAGAAAAGGCAAAAAACATACTATTTTCATGAGGAATGTGAACAGAGTTTTTTTGTGTGTGTCTCATTTGCGGTGTGAGCGTGTCAGTCGGTAGAAGATTCAACGTCGAGCGCCACTTCACCAAAGTCCACGGCAACTTTTCACGGGACTTTCCGGCCGGTAGCAGTTTACGAACGGAGAAGGTTAAAGGAGCTGAAAACAACAGTCTCTGTTTACCAAACCAACGAAGAAGAAGGTCAACGCTGCAGCTGAGGCTTCATTTAGTGGTGAACATCCTAACGAAACAAAAAGCCATTCACGGATGGGCGGCGTTGTAAAAGAGGCGATGAATGCGGTGGTTGAAACGCTATAAAAGGACCATAAAAGTAAGACAGATATGATGTCTGCTATCGCCGATGTACATTTTGGTGCTGATACTGTGGAAAGGAGAGTCTGCGCTGTGTGCGGAGGCTGTGGAGCAGATAGAACAGGACATGGACACGTGCTAATGGTTTTCCATCCGGTGTGATGAGTCGGTTGACTCCAGCGATACGGCCCAGCTGGCTGTCTTCAATGTCATGAAGTCTACGTTCAGAAACAAGACTGACATATGAACATTTAAATGACTCCGTAAGAGTGAACCTAAGTGGATACACTCCAGCATACACCTCTCTTGTTGACTCCATGCAGCGCCAGTCATCTCACTGACTGTTAAAAAGACTGAATGCATGTAATACATGCATGTGAACTACAGATGATGAAGGGAAGTGATACAGTGATATGTGGACAGACAGAAAATAAGGACAAGTAAAATAATTTGAATTTAATACTGTGAGCTGGACACACTGAAAATGTAAAGAAATGCATACAGAAAAAAACATGCACATGCTGCTGAATTTAAGATGTTTTGATACAAAATGTGAGTGTTGGATATCAACATTTTCTAAATTTTCACTCAAAAGAAGCTTATTCAGCTGGTTTGGGTGGAGCTGAGCGACGTGAATAAATGTCACTAATAATATAAAATATGAGGAGCTCTCGGCCACTTTCATTTTGTCAATTAGCTATCAGAGGACAAAAGGTCGGAGACCCCAGGTCTAGTTTTTAATCAAACCCATTAACATTTTCATTAACAACACATTATTGTCATCATCTTGTCTGTGTCCCAAATCTAATCTGCTTTTCGCAATTTTATGTGTCCAATGTCCTCCTCAGATGGAAGTACTGCTACTTTACTGATAACCTGTTTTACTCAGAGTAACATGCCTCCAAGGGGGGGGAACTGATTATTGCAAAATAATGTCTGCAAACAAAGCCGGATGACTTCACTGAGAACGGCTCCATTTATGCGTCTGGATTGCATTCTCTGTTATTGGGCCCATTTCTGTGATTGTTATAATGTTTTTCTTTTTCATAAAAAGTACTGTGAGAGATATTATAATGTGGTTGTTCTCTATATAATCAGCATCTCTGCCAGGCGAAAACCTCTGGTTCTGGAAAATGGAGCAAATGTGGAAGGGCCTTAAACTTGCATTGTTTCTAATGAAGCCATCAACAGTGAGCGACTGAAGAAGTCAGATTGTACAGAGTTGGTCTCAATCGCTAGTTTCAAGTCTTCTTCAATACAGCATGAGGTTCACTTGGTAAATTATGGTCTTTGGTTTTTCAGAGTCAGATAGAGGATAAAGCAGGGGATGCTTTAGGGCGGGGCTACCTTGTGATTGACAGGTCGTTGTCCATTTTCAGTTCATTAAAGCTAGTTGTAACATTTTTGATAACCTAAAAGTGTCTCATTCAGTGTTCGGTCGTGCTTAGCTCCTCCCTCTCGTGTCACTTCTGGTTGCAAAAAAAAACCAAGATGGCGACGGCCAAAATGCCAAATTGGAAGCTTCATAATGTCAGTTCACTACGTCCTCTTCTTATATACAGTCTATGATCTCTGCCACATATGGTTAATGTATAAGTAACTGTTGACGACTGCAAGCACAGCTAACACTCGAGGGATATTACAGTTTCTTTGTGTTTGGTTGCAGCTGCATTTGGTTCCAGTAACTAATGATGTTATATGTTGATGTAATCAAAAGATAGCTTGGTTTATCACCAATTAGGTGACCTAAGTACTTTGCTGTACTGTAGACCAATTTACAAAGTTTGATGAAGAACCTTTAACATGTGTTACTGTGTTCATGGGAGCATCAGCCTCCGGGGCTTGAGCTGCTGGATATCTGTGTAATCCTTCACATGCTAAAGTACATTTTTACTCTTTTAAAATCTGATATTGTAATTTTGTCTTGTATTAGAGTTTATCTGCAGTAAAGAGTTTTGAATGTGACATATACAGTATAACTTACCAGTCAGGGTCAACATGGTTGCAGAAAACTTTCTAATAGTAATAGTTGAATAGTGAAAATTAGCATTCAAACAATAAGCTGTAATATGGGGTTAACTATTTAGGGTGTTTTCACACTTGGTCCCTTTCAGCCCTCCAAACGAACTCAGAGCGATGACTCAGCATTTTTTCAACACTCCAAAAGGACTCAGACCTCTCTGAAACGAACCGAACTCAGACCTCCTCGGGAGTTCGCTTCGATTCAAGTTTGCGTTGCGGTTTGCTTAATCTGTGCATAGTGAACACGACGCGCTCCAGGTTGCCTTTTGCCGTTGTATTTTAGCCCTCTAGAGTTGCCGTAGACAGATCACACGCGCACGACCTGATATCGCCGTGTTGGTGTTGTTCCTACAACATCATCGTTAATGTTGCTCCAGGATCATCATTGCAACTGACCGGCGATATCAGATCGTGCGATCACACACTGGGACGCTCGGAAAAACAACACAGAACCATGCCAGCCTACTTTATTAACTCATTCATTCATTCAGTCCGTATCAAAGTGTGTATCGAAGCACATTAATGTCAGATTTTAAAGATATTAGTTAAAACTACGTCAAAAGTATTTTACCACACGCGATAAAATGAGAAAAAGCGGGAAATCCGCTGACATAAAATACACATGACCATTTTACGACAAACTGGACAGATTCTGCACTGCAGATTATCACTCTATTACACTGCTATTGATTATTGTTATTAGTTATTAGTCAGTATTACTACGTATAACTGCTGTGCTATTATTGTGGTTGCTGTGCATCTCTCTCTCTCTCTCTCTGCCCACCCAGAGCCCGGTTCAGCACAAGGTTTCTATCCATCAAAGGTTAAGAGATTATCTGAATCAGAAAATTATATATTTTATATAATACAATATATATTTTCATTAATGCTATATGTGTTTTACAAAGTTCCTTCCCATCACTCTGTTAACTTAATTCATTGATACTCTCTCCCTCAGCTGTGCTGCTTCCAGTGCAGTTCAAATAAATTGGAGCTTTTATCCAATTAGATTTCTCCCCTGTGCTGTTGCCGGGTGAAAAATCGACTCTGAGGCCTTCAGAATTTCGAGTAAATCCCTCTGCTGAAGCAAATGGGGACAATGTTGTTGATTGTCATATTCTTTAACCAATCAGATTTCGAGTTTGGATCCGAGGCGATCCGAGGGCCTGTTATAGCAGCTAACTGAAGTAGAACCAGCGAGCGAGCTCGTACTGTAACGCAGCATTAATCCAAGTTCAAGCTCTGAGATTTATTTATACTTTCTTTTGTGAAATTTAGACTTTTAGATGTAGTGCTTTAGTTTTTTTTATTTACACTTTTACTTAGATATGTTTGTTTTTTAATACACGTATTTAGTTTGATTTTTAAAGAAAGAAAGGAGGATGGACTCTGTCTTGAAATGATGAGCAGCTTTTGATAAGTTGTATCTTTATTCGCTATTGATTACTGCTTGCTTCAGATCGTTCCTGCTGGTGTGAATGTTGTTCAGATTCAGTGTCCTGGCTTGCCTTGTGTTTGTTGGACCCGTCCACCTCCCCTAACGCCCACCTACTGTTTTGCTTTTCACTATTTAAACTACATCACCTGCTCTGACCGAATGCACAAAACGTCGCCATTCAGCGTATCCCTGTTTGCAGAAATGTCCAATCCCAAACCTGCCGCAACTCGACTTAGTTTAATGCGGAAGTCAGCCCGCTGAACCGGTCGCTATGGCAACGGTACGCATAAAAATAGCCACAGCTTCAAACATCCTATTACACTGATTTGAATGGGATTGTCCGTTCTATTCCTATATTCTGTTTCTATGGTTCTGCCCCCTCAGCAATTATCGCACACAATTTAAGATATCTGATGTTAATCATTTTATTCTCTCTTAGCTTAAAACCACACAGAGAGACATGTCAAGAAATCTGCAATTAACATAAATAAAACTGCTCTGCATTCTGAATTTGGACTCATCTGTAGGTCTCTACAACCCCCTCCAGCCTAGCATCCACATGCTATTAGGGTTAGAATTGTAAGAGGTGCACTAAAAATAAATAACTGGTATTTACAGCATCACTTGCAGAAGGTTCTGGCAGCAGATTTGAACCATACAGCAATATAGCAGAAGATGGGATACAGTTTTGAATGTTGTGACCCTGTTTTATTTCCACTCCTGGCCACCAGTGACTGAGCGGACTCAGTTGATGTATTGGACTGGAGTGTAAAGTGTGTGGGTGTGCACTTTAAGTGCTGAGCATCAGCAGTTGCGTGGTGAGAACGTCTCCGCTCTTCTTCATAATGATTTGTCTCCTTTCAACTGCACACTCTGGCCTCCCCTCTCATTTCATTATTTCAAATTTGTGTTGAACAACGTGCGGTCAATCAGATTCTATTTAGTCTCTGACAGCTGCTGTGAACATACGGGAAACGTGGACCAAGTGATGAAGCCTCAAGCAGATCTCTTTTTCACTGCTAACAAAAGTAGTTATTGTTGTACATAAATGTAAAAAATCCACATGTAAAAAATAAGGTTCACAAAGATATTTCTGATTCACACACAAATAATTAAATGAATGTAATAGAAATACACAAAGATATGTATTTAAAAGTATTTGCAACTTTCATCAAAAACAGGTTTGGATGTTGTTACATTTATATACAAACTGTTGAATCTGCATTTACAAACTGCTGGTCATGTGTGAACTTCACTGCATCGGTGTGGCTTTTATGAGACTCTCCTGATGTGCACCGATCTGCAAATACAACAACAGGGATTATCTGTAGCCAATCAGACGACTCCCTCCTTTTCAGCCAATCACATTGATTGGCTACTGGCTTCTAAAGGCTAACGGTAGGTAGCCTAGCTATGATGCTAATGATGGCCCGGGAGGAGTGCTTTTGTTCCTCTGCAGTCCGAAGGTAATCTACCCGGTCCAAACAACGGTTTGTTTTTTTCATCATTAAATTCACTTCTGGGAATTTTTGATGTGATAAAT
The DNA here is from genome assembly GCA_916701645.2 of Sebastolobus alascanus. Taxonomy (NCBI): domain Eukaryota; kingdom Metazoa; phylum Chordata; class Actinopteri; order Perciformes; family Sebastidae; genus Sebastolobus; species Sebastolobus alascanus. The sequence continues at coordinate 264,344 of CAKAOJ020000426.1, read as the reverse complement.
CAACTGAGTAGATTTAGAATATTCGCAGTTTTACGATAATTGATGGCGAATCAAAAAATTTGCTACCACGTTTTCAGAGTTTATCAACACCACCGACCTCCCTCTGGTTGTCTGGCAGAGCAGCAGAACACATCGGGGGGCTTTGTGGATTTCTATTACATTGATTTAAAACAAGAAATATTTGTGTGTGCATCAGAAATATATTCGTGAACCTTATTTTTTTTATATGTGGATTTTTTTTTTACATTTATATACAACGAAAACTATTTTGTGTGCATTGAAAAGTAATACAGTAATACTTCAGTAATACTCTACACATACTCTCATTTGAAGATAGAGACACTTAATGCATAAATAGTGTAAATGCACACATTTGGCTTGATCACCAAAGATCAGTATGCTCTGACGAGCGGGTATACCTTAACTTTTGGAACAATTCTCTTGAGAAACCTTAAAACATGTAGCTTGAAGTATAACCCAGCATTGTGTTGTGCCCACAGATGAGGGATATCGTACACACTATTGTAAAGCCTCCAGAGGACCTGCTGAATGCTGGACTGTTTTCCATTCAAGATACACAAAACTTGGGATTTATGGTAACATTATTTTTACATCTAGCTGTGATTATATCGGTCTAAACTTCTGTGTCTTTGCTTCAGTCTGTTTGAAGTGGGACATTCTACTTGTAGCCATGATAACATGATGTAGACATGATAACCTGCCTGAATGATCTTGTGGAGATGCAGGTCTCTCTGGAAAACATGCTTTTATAACTTGAACATGAGAACGTAGAACAAAACAAGTTCGGATCCTCCACAAGGTGTCTCGTAAACCCCTCAGAGGAAGACGCCAGAGCTGACGCATGTGACCAGGCAAGTTTTGTGGAGTTACTAACTCAGATGCTGCGGAGAGAATCACACTAAGTCAAATTCTTCAGCAACTATTTGTAACAATGAGTATGTGTATTATCTCTGTGCTGATACATTTAGATGAAGTTGTTTGACTCAGCGATCGGTTGTCTTCCAGTGTGAAATCGTGCACGGAGCTGACGAGCTCCTGTCGGGGTCAGAGCTCTGATGATGGCGAGGATGTGGCTCAGGAGGAGAAATCCAACAGTCCCATGAAGCACGGGTATCATTCTTTATGCTAAGCTAAGCTAATCATCTCCCAGCTCCACAGTAGCTCCATAGTAAATGCTAACACACGAGATTAGCATCGATCATCTCGTCTAACGCTGAGCAAGAAAGCAAATAAGCCTACTTCCTGTCTATTTAACTATGTATGGCTTTAAGGTTCCAGAGATTCAGATTATATTTTGATCCACATAGCAGCCCAGACACCCCCCCGCCCGGATGCAGCACTAACAGAGACAGGTGGGAAAACAAGCCCACCAAAGTCACCGCTGCAGAAAAGGAAGAAGGATGAAGTCGATCCATTCATTACCTCAGACGGCAGCTCCTAAAGGAGAATAAGCATAAACAGACACACACACAGGATCAATTAGGTAGAATTCAATTAATGCCTTTTCTTCTGCATGATAAAATGTCATGATGGCTTATAATGGAAAAATGTAATTAACCCATTCCCAGAATTGCTCAATAAGATTTGCCATGTGAGGTATTTTATGGGAATTCATTTATTTATAGGGTCAGAACATGATGAGCCTTGATCTGATATGGGGAGCTATTTACCAGTATTAGCTTGGAGAACTATCAAACACCTTTTATTTTATTTGTTAGAGGCCCGGTCAAGCCGGACCCAGGTCGGTGATGTAAAGAAGAGGAGGAGGAGGAGGTGGAGGAGGAGGAGGAGGAGGAGGAGGAGGAGGAGGAGGAGGAGGAGGAGGAGGAGGAGGAGGAAGAGGGCCGATGAGGAGGAGGAGGAGGAGGATGAGGAGGAGGAGGAGGAGGATGAGGAGGAGGAGGAGGAGGAGGAGGAGGAGGAAGAGGGCCGATGAGGAGGAGGAGGAGGAGGAGGAGGAGGAGGAAGAGGAGGAGGAGGAGGAGGAGGAGGAGGAGGATGAGGAGGAGGAGGAGGAGGAGGAGGATGAGGAGGAGGAGGAGGAGGAGGAGGAGGAGGAGGAGGAGGAGGAGGATGAGGAGGATGAGGAGGAGGAGGAGGAGGAGGATGAGGAGGAGGAGGAGGAGGAGGATGAGGAGGAGGAGGAGGAGGAGGATGAGGAGGAGGAGGAGGAGGAGGAGGAGGAGGAGGATGAGGAGGAGGCCTCTCCAGACAAGAGGAGGAGGAGGAGGAGGAGGATGAGGAGGAGGAGGAGGAGGAGGATGAGGAGGAGGAGGAGGAGGAGGCCTCTCCAGACAAGAGGAGGAGGAGGAGGAGGAGGATGAGGAGGAGGAGGAGGAGGAGGATGAGGAGGAGGAGGAGGAGGAGGAGGAGGAGGAGGATGAGGAGGAGGAGGAGGAGGAGGCCTCTCCAGACAAGAGGAGGAGGAGGGTGTACCTATACCTGAAAGACGAGGTCACTTAAAGTGGAAATGAAACGTTCAACCAAGTTAAGCTGGGATGGATTTCTACTCTAATGGACTATAATATAACAAATATGACAAATGTCAACATTTAAGAGAAAAAAGAAGATTCTGTTTCATGTTTTGTGACAAGAGTGATGTCACCAGGTTGGTCGGCTCGGCTGAGTTACACAGACAGAACGGTAGAGACCGTGAAAAACGGAGACTGAGGAGACACAGGACAGAAGAATACAAAAGAGGGGGACACTATTGTATTGTTCCTGGATGTAAAGATGAGTTTTATAATGTTAAAAACAAGACAAAACAGTCTGTTTCATAAACTGTCCCTGAAACGGAGATCAGTCTCTCCATCTCCCGTCCTCTCCCCTCTCTGATCACCTGTCTCTGTCTCTCCATCTCCTGTCCTCTCCTCTCTCTGATCACCTGTCTCTGTCTCTCCATCTCCCGTCCTCTCCCCTCTCTGATCACCTGTCTCTGTCTCTCCATCTCCTGTCCTCTCCCCTCTCTAATCACCTGTCTCTGTCTCTCCATCTCCCGTCCTCTCCTCTCTCTGATCACCTGTCTCTGTCTCTCCATCTCCCGTCCTCTCCTCTCTCTGATCACCTGTCTCTGTCTCTCCATCTCCCGTCCTCTCCCCTCTCTGATCACCTGTCTCTGTCTCTCCATCTCCCGTCCTCTCCCCTCTCTGATCACCTGTCTCTGTCTCTCCATCTCCCGTCCTCTCCCCTCTCTGATCACCTGTCTCTGTCTCTCCATCTCCCGTCCTCTCCTCTCTCTGATCACCTGTCTCTGTCTCTCCATCTCCCGTCCTCTCCCCTCTCTGATCACCTGTCTCTGTCTCTCCATCTCCCGTCCTCTCCTCTCTCTGATCACCTGTCTCTGTCTCTCCATCTCCCGTCCTCTCCTCTCTCTGATCACCTGTCTCTGTCTCTCCATCTCCCGTCCTCTCCCCTCTCTGATCACCTGTCTCTGTCTCTCCATCTCCCGTCCTCTCCTCTCTCTGATCACCTGTCTCTGTCTCTCCATCTCCCCGTCCTCTCCTCTCTCTGATCACCTGTCTCTCTCTCATCCCGTCCTCTCCCCTCTCTGATCACCTGTCTCTGTCTCTCCATCTCCCGTCCTCTCCTCTCTCTGATCACCTGTCTCTGTCTCTCCATCTCCTGTCCTCTCCTCTCTCTGATCACCTGTCTCTGTCTCTCCATCTCCCGTCCTCTCCCCTCTCTGATCACCTGTCTCTGTCTCTCCATCTCCCGTCCTCTCCCCTCTCTGATCACCTGTCTCTGTCTCTCCATCTCCCGTCCTCTCCTCTCTCTGATCACCTGTCTCTGTCTCTCCATCTCCTGTCCTCTCCCCTCTCTGATCACCTGTCTCTGTCTCTCCATCTCCCGTCCTCTCCTCTCTCTGATCACCTGTCTCTGTCTCTCCATCTCCCGTCCTCTCCTCTCTCTGATCACCTGTCTCTGTCTCTCCATCTCCCGTCCTCTCCTCTCTCTGATCACCTGTCTCTCCATCTCCCGTCCTCTCCTCTCTCTGATCACCTGTCTCTCCATCTCCCGTCCTCTCCTCTCTCTGATCACCTGTCTCTCCATCTCCCGTCCTCTCCCCTCTCTGATATGCTCGGGAGTATAACCGATAGATAGTTAGATAGTTAATCATTTAGTTAGCTAGTTAAAGGAGAACACAGGTAACATCAGGCCGATAATGTCTCTAGTGTTCTTTGGTGATAAGTTTTACTTTGTGATGGTAGTTTTGGGATGCTAATGTTGAGCCGGTAGCTATAGTGTCCCCCTCTTTTGTTTTCTTCTGTCCTGTGTCTCCTAAGTCTCCGTCTTTCACGGTCTCTACCGTTGTATCTGTGTAACTCAGCCGAGCCGACCAACCTCATGATGTCACAGAATAGAGTACTGCAACATGACGGCGCTCTTGCCACCAAAAATGAAACGGAATCTTCTTCTTTACTTTTAAATGCTGACATTTGTCATGTTTGTTATATAATTGTTCATCAGAGTGGAAATTAATTTAGTAAACCGGCTTCAGACTCAGATACTGAAAAACCTGAAAGCAGAGCTCTCCTCTTCATTTTAATTTTTCTTTGTTCATCATTTTATTCATTTTTTATTTTATACAGAATAAAACATTCTGTACTTCCATACTTTCCCTGTGTGTCTCTGCCACTTTGATTAATTACTTTTAGGTTTTGAGTGGAGAACAGTAGATTCTTCTTGTTTTGTACTATAAAACCAACAAGTCCTCCAAACTAAACGTCAAAACATGTTGTTCTCTGATCTGAGCCGCTATCGTCAGGATGACACTGTTTGTCAAAGCAACCGATATTTATAAATAAAATAATAATTATTTGTATAGCACTTTTATATAAATGAGCCGGAGAAAACGGGGTCAGTTGTCCTGGATGTAGATGAGGACATTAACTTGATTATTGTCACTTTGAGCACAAGCATTGACGCCTGCAGTTGTATAGTAGTATTGTAGTATTGTAGTATTGTAGTATTGTAGTATTGTAGTGTCCACCAGAGAAAAATGATTGCGAGCTCCCAGAGGCCTGTTCTACGAAGAGAGTTCATCAAACCCAGGGTATCTTCTCCTTATCTTCACTAACCCTAACAAACGAGATCCCGCTAAGCGGTCCTATGAAGGTGGTTATCAACTCTGTAAGTCAACCCAGGGTTTCTCAGTCTGGTTATGAGCGTGTTCACATGAACAGGGAGGTGTTTACAGCATCTGAACAATCACAGACATGGACAAGTCTACTGTCAGCATGTTATACAAACCAAGAGCAAACTATAATATTAGACAAATATGAAGAAGTTAAACACACAGTCCAGACTAAAAGTAACAGTTGAAGCTGTTAGCTTTCAAACAAGACAAAAAAGAAGGAGAGGTTCCTGGCTCCCCGTCATATGGCGGAGGTTTGGGCAGTCTGGTTTCCCTGGCAGGAGGCTGAGTAGGTCCAGCAGGAGGCTGAAGGAGCCTCCAATCTTAATTGCTGCAATCGAGCGGCCAGGGCATGAATCAGAGAGGACGACAGGTCTGGATTCATCTGTTATAGGCCTTGTGGTGGATTCCCAGCATAGCTCCCTGGTGAGACATCACACTCTGCAGGTTGGGCACATCTGTTGAGTCCATGGAGGCCGGATTGTTCCGCCAAGGCAGCGTGGAGAGGACTCAGAAGCAGACAAACACCGAAGTCTCTTTAGTGAGTTTAAAGTGACAAAAAGTTCTGTGGACAGAGCTAAAGCAACACTGTGGACAGGCAGAGGTAAAAAAAACTCACAAGTCTGTCAGTGAGGCAGAGTTAGAGGAAAGGGATCGACAGACATCCAATATTAGGTCACAAAATCAAGGCTTGAAGAAGCGGCTTCAGAGCTTGGCAAAAACACAAGACAATCTGGTAAAGGCTCGAGATAGACTGAGGCTGTATTCGAAACCGCCTACTACACCTACTACATACTGCTGACGAACGCAGTACACAGTATACAGTATACAGTACATACTGCATACTGCGTTCCTCAGTAGTATGCAGTATGAAACAGTTAAAGTGATGTATTTTGCAGTATGCTAGACCAGGCTTTAGCCTTTAAACCAGCTCTTAAAGCACTGGACGATAAAACAAACTACAGATATTACTGCTATATTACTGAAAAATACATCTATGATTTTTTTTTTTTGTGACTAATGTTAGTTTACTTTATCATATACTGCAGGTTTAAACTCTATATTCTAACAGCTCATGGTGAAGTCAGACAAACAGGATCATCAACGAGGGGAGACAGGGAATATAAAACATTGATCCACAGCATTTACTCAAACTGCTTTTTCAGTTCCAGAAACTAAACAGTGGACTGATCTCCCTCCAGATATTAGAGTCATGTTAAAAAGGGTCATGTTGACTCAGCAGGAATCTCTCTGTTCCATCAGAGGAGGCTCTTTACCTCTCCTCTTCTCTCTCCTCTTCTCTCTCCTCTTCTCTCTCCTCTGCTCTCTCCTCTTCTCTCTCCTCTTCTCTCTCCTCTTCTCTCTCCTCTTCCCTCTCCTCTTCCCTCTCCTCTTCCCTCTCCTATTCTCTCTCCTCTTCTCTCTCCTCTTCTCTCTCCTCTGCTCTCTCCTCTTCCCTCTCCTCTTCTCTCTCCTCTTCTCTCTCCTCTGCTCTCTCCTCTTCCCTCTCCTCTTCTCTCTCCTCTTCCCTCTCCTCTTCCCTCTCCTCTTCCCTCTCCTCTTCTCTCTCCTCTTCCCTCTCCTCTTCCCTCTCCTCTTCTCTCTCCTCTTCCCTCTCCTCTTCTCTCTCCTCTTCTCTCTCCTCTTCCCTCTCCTCTTCCCTCTATTCTTCTCTCTCCTCTTCTCTCTCCTCTTCCCTCTCCTCTTCCCTCTCCTCTTCCCTCTCCTATTCTCTCTCCTCTTCTCTCTCCTCTTCCCTCTCCTCTTCCCTCTATTCTCTTCTCCCCTCTTCTCTCTCCTCTTCCCTCTCCTCTTCCCTCTCCTCTTCTCTCTCCTCTTCTCTCTCCTCTTCTCCCCTCTTCTCTCTCCTCTTCTCTCTCCTCTTCCCTCTCCTCTTCCCTCTCCTCTTCCCTCTCTTCTTCTCTCTCCTCTTCTCTCTCCTCTTCCCTCTCCTAGGTAGCGACCCCCGGCAGGAGCTAGCTAGCTGTCTCGGCAGTTTGTGGAGCTTCTCAACTCCGAAAACGTCGGAGCAAATGTTCGATTCTCCATCTAATATCATAAAACTGTCAATATTCAAAATCTACACAGTTGATTTCTCATCTCAAAAATTTTCAGAAGTGAATTTAGTGATGAAATAAGCTTCGAAAAATGTAAAAAACGAGACGCTTTTGGCTGCTGTTATTATAACCGTAGACTCTACCATTCCAGCGCTTTGCATTGTGGGATACAGTAGGCTGGTCCAATGCATACTGGAGATTTTTTCCAAATCAGTATGACATCCAGGTATTTTTGGCATACTGTAGTATGAGGTTGTACTACTAGTATAGTATGATGTTGTACTACTAGTATAGTATGAGGTTGTACTACTAGTGTAGTATGAGGTTGTACTACTAGTATAGTATAAGGTTGTACTACTAGTATAGTATAAGGTTGTACTACTAGTATAGTATGAGGTTGTACTACTAGTATAGTATGAAGTTGTACTACTAGTATAGTATGAGGTTGTACTACTAGTATAGTATGAAGTTGTAGTTCTAGTATAGTATGATGTTGTACTACTAGTGTAGTATGAGGTTGTACTACTAGTATAGTATGAGGTTGTACTACTAGTATAGTATGAGGTTTTACTACTAGTATATTATGAGGTTGTACTACTAGTATAGTATGAGGTGTAGTTCTAGTATAGTATGAGGTTGTACTACTAGTGTAGTATGAGGTTGTACTACTAGTATAGTATGAGGTTGTACTACTAGTAAAGTATGAGGTTGTACTACTAGTATAGTATGAAGTTGTACTACTAGTATAGTATGAGGTTGTAGTTCTAGTATAGTATGAGGTTGTACTACTAGTGTAGTATGAGGTTGTACTACTAGTATAGTATGAGGTTGTACTACTAGTAAAGTATGAGGTTGTACTACTAGTATAGTATGAGGTTGTACTACTAGTATAGTATGAAGTTGTTCTACTAGTATAGTATGAGGTTGTACTACCAGTATAGTATGAGGTTGTACTACTAGTATAGTATGAGGTTGTACTACTAGTATAGTATGAAATTGTAGTGCTAGTATAGTATGAGGTTGTACTACTAGTATAGTATGAAGTTGTTCTACTAGTATAGTATGAGGTTGTACTACCAGTATAGTATGAGGTTGTACTACTAGTATAGTATGAGGTTGTACTACTAGTATAGTATGAGTTGTACTACTAGTATAGTATGAGGTTGTACTACTAGTTTAGTATGAGGTTGTACTACTAGTATAGTATGAGGTTGTACTACTAGTAAAGTATGAGGTTGTACTACTAGTATAGTATGAAGTTGTACTACTAGTATAGTATGAGGTTGTACTACTAGTATAGTATGAGGTTGTACTACTAGTATAGTATGAAGTTGTACTACTAGTATAGTATGAGGTTGTACTACTAGTATAGTATGAGGTTGTACTACTAGTATAGTATGAGGTTGTACTACTAGTATAGTATGAAGGTTGTACTACTAGTATAGTATGAGGTTGTACTACTAGTGTAGTATGAGGTTGTACTACTAGTATAGTATGAGGTTGTACTACTAGTATAGTATGAGGTTGTACTACTAGTATAGTATGAGGTTGTACTACTAGTATAGTATGAGGTTGTACTACTAGTATAGTATGAGGTTGTACTACTAGTATAGTATGAGGTTGTACTACTAGTATAGTATGAAGTTGTACTACTAGTATAGTATGAGGTTGTACTACTAGTATAGTATGAGGTTGTACTACTAGTATAGTATGAGGTTGTACTACTAGTATAGTATGAGGTTGTACTACTAGTATAGTATGAGGTTGTACTACTAGTATAGTATGAAGTTGTACTACTAGTATAGTATGAGGTTGTACTACTAGTATAGTATGAAGTTGTACTACTAGTATAGTATGAGGTTGTACTACTAGTATAGTATGAGGTTGTACTACTAGTATAGTATGAGGTTGTATTACTAGTATAGTATGAGGTTGTACTACTAATATATATTATGAGGTTGTACTACTAGTATAGTATGAAGTTGTACTACTAGTATAGTATGAGGTTGTACTACTAGTATATTATGAGGTTGTACTACTAGTATAGTATGAGGTTGTACTACTAGTATAGTATGAGGTTGTACTACTAGTATAGTATGAGGTTGTACTACTAGTATAGTATGAGTTGTACTACTAGTATAGTATGAGGTTGTACTACTAGTATAGTATGAGGTTGTACTACTAGTATAGTATGAGGTTGTACTACTAGTATAGTATGAGGTTGTACTACTAGTATAGTATGAGGTTGTACTACTAGTATAGTATGAGGTTGTACTACTAGTATAGTATGAGGTTGTACTACTAGTATAGTATGAGGTTGTACTACTAGTATAGTATGAGGTTGTACTACTAGTATAGTATGAGGTTGTACTACTAGTATAGTATGAGGTTGTACTACTAGTATAGTATGAGGTTGTACTACTAGTATAGTATGAGGTTGTACTACTAGTATAGTATGAGGTTGTACTACTAGTATAGTATGAGGTTGTACTACTAGTATAGTATGAGGTTGTACTACTAGTATAGTATGAGGTTGTACTACTAGTATAGTATGAGGTTGTACTACTAGTATAGTATGAGGTTGTACTACTAGTATAGTATGAGGTTGTACTACTAGTATAGTATGAGGTTGTACTACTAGTATAGTATGAGGTTGTACTACTAGTATAGTATGAGGTTGTACTACTAGTATAGTATGAGGTTGTACTACTAGTATAGTATGAGGTTGTACTACTAGTATAGTATGAGGTTGTACTACTAGTATAGTATGAGGTTGTACTACTAGTATAGTATGAGGTTGTACTACTAGTATAGTATGAGGTTGTACTACTAGTATAGTATGAGGTTGTACTACTAGTATAGTATGAGGTTGTACTACTAGTATAGTATGAGGTTGTACTACTAGTATAGTATGAGGTTGTACTACTAGTATAGTATGAGGTTGTACTACTAGTATAGTATGAGGTTGTACTACTAGTATAGTATGAAGTTGTACTACTAGTATAGTATGAGGTTGTACTACTAGTATAGTATGAGGTTGTACTACTAGTATAGTATGAGGTTGTACTACTAGTATAGTATGAGGTTGTACTACTAGTATAGTATGAAGTTGTACTACTAGTATAGTATGAGGTTGTACTACTAGTATAGTATGAGGTTGTACTACTAGTATAGTATGAGGTTGTACTAATAGTATAGTATGAAGTTGTACTACTAGTATAGTATGAGGTTGTACTACTAGTATAGTATGAAGTTGTACTACTAGTATAGTATGAAGTTGTACTACTAGTATAGTATGAGGTTGTACTACTAGTATAGTATGAGGTTGTACTACTAGTATAGTATGAAGTTGTACTACTAGTATAGTATGAGGTTGTACTACTAGTATAGTATGAAGTTGTACTACTAGTATAGTATGAAGTTGTACTACTAGTATAGTATGAGGTTGTACTACTAGTATAGTATGAGGTTGTACTACTAGTATAGTATGAGGTTGTACTACTAGTATGGTATGAGGTTGTACTACTAGTATAGTATGAAGTTGTACTACTAGTATAGTATGAGGTTGTACTACTAGTATAGTATGAAGTTGTACTACTGGTATAGTATGAAGTTGTACTACTAGTATAGTATGAGGTTGTACTACTAGTATAGTATGAGGTTGTACTACTAGTATAGTATGAAGTTGCACTACTAGTATAGTATGAGGTTGTACTACTAGTATAGTATGAAGTTGTAGTTCTAGTATAGTATGATGTTGTACTACTAGTGTAGTATGAGGTTGTACTACTAGTATAGTATGAGGTTGTACTACTAGTATAGTATGAGGTTTTACTACTAGTATATTATGAGGTTGTTCTACTAGTATAGTATGAGGTTGTACTACTAGTATAGTATGAAATTGTAGTTCTAGTATAGTATGAGGTTGTACTACTAGTGTAGTATGAGGTTGTACTACTAGTATAGTATAAGGTTGTACTACTAGTATAGTATGAGGTTGTACTACTAGTATAGTATGAAGTTGTACTACTAGTATAGTATGAGGTTGTACTACTAGTATAGTATGAAGTTGTACTACTAGTATGGTATGAGGTTGTACTACTAGTATAGTATGAAGTTGTACTACTAGTATAGTATGAGGTTGTACTACTAGTATAGTATGAAGTTGTACTACTAGTATAGTATGAAGTTGTACTACTAGTATAGTATGAGGTTGTACTACTAGTATAGTATGAGGTTGTACTACTAGTATAGTATGAAGTTGCACTACTAGTATAGTATGAGGTTGTACTACTAGTATAGTATGAAGTTGTAGTTCTAGTATAGTATGATGTTGTACTACTAGTGTAGTATGAGGTTGTACTACTAGTCTAGTATGAGGTTGTACTACTAGTATAGTATGAGGTTTTACTACTAGTATATTATGAGGTTGTACTACTAGTATAGTATGAGGTTGTAGTTCTAGTATAGTATGAGGTTGTACTACTAGTGTAGTATGAGGTTGTACTACTAGTATAGTATGAGGTTGTAGTTCTAGTATAGTATGAGGTTGTACTACTAGTGTAGTATGAGGTTGTACTACTAGTATAGTATGAGGTTGTACTACTAGTAAAGTATGAGGTTGTACTACTAGTATAGTATGAAGTTGTACTACTAGTATAGTATGAGGTTGTACTACTAGTATAGTATGAGGTTGTACTACTAGTATAGTATGAAGTTGTACTACTAGTATAGTATGAGGTTGTACTACTAGTATAGTATGAAGTTGTACTACTAGTATGGTATGAGGTTGTGTTGTACTACTAGTATAGTATGAGGTTGTACTACTAGTATAGTATGAGGTTATACTACTAGTGAAGTATGTGGTTGTACAACTAGTATAGTATGAGGTTTTGAATACAGCCCGAGGCTCAAAAGGGAATCCTGACAGCTAGATTACACATGTGATTGTTTGCAGTTGATCAATCAGAGAAGTAGCAGCTCCATAAAGACACATCCACACACAGCAAGTGTACCAAGACAGGCTGTGACAAGCAGGACAAGCCTTGGAGCAACACAACCCCCTTCAGGTAATATTTATTATAATGTTTATTATGTGCTGTACATTTTCAGGACTTACTTTTATGCGAAGAAAAACTTTTATCTCATCCCCGAAGCTCAAATAAAAGGGACGCCGTCTCTATGAATCCAGCTCTCTAATCAAGTATGGAAGTGTCTCTGTCTGCATAGCATTCGTCTGATAGAGAATTATTAAAATGTATTTCCCATTCATAGGCCATATCCGACAATGATAGAGGTCCTCCTTCATTTTTTTTTTTATTCCATTCTGCGCACTTCCACTGAAGATGAATTAATCAGGAAACAATCAGGACAACTATCTACTATCTGCCGTTTTCTTCCTGAACAGCAGGCAGGACATATCCTAAACCTGTCCACACACTCTGCATCCCTAATCAGCCTTGTTGAGTGTACCGAGAGGAGAGGAGAGAAAAAAGAGCAGAGGAAGAGAGATACCAAGATAAAAAAAAAAACCCTTTTCATTAAATTCTGTATGGAGGAATAGTGGGGAGGCGTTCAGTCATTTCCTAAATTTCCTCATTTCCATCAGAGCTCTGATAGCTTTAGACCAAAAGGGATTATTACTGTATGCTGCCTTAATTCCACGACTACCAGCCAGGACTCACTGTGCAAAAGACATTTGAAGGGAGTCAGAGCATTTAAGTCTTCAGGCAGTGAACCCCGAAGCAGGTTTTGAGTTTTTGAGAAGAAGGGTGGATCTATATTTTCAACCCCGTCTCCTAAAAATGACGTTCCCGTACAACTAAACTGCATTCTCAATCACGTTTTCGAGGGAAAGGGTATTTTCTCGTGGATTACGGTCACAGTTTTAAACACGTGGTTCACGTTGTGAATTGAAACAAAACAAAAATGGTTACTTGGTTATGTTTAGTAAAAGATGAAGGTTTGGCTTAAAATCAGTATGTTTGTTATGTAACTTAAACGTTTAACGTAACGTTAAAATAAGTCAACACTGACTTTTGGTTTCACACAGGACACAAACAAATCGTGTTTTTTTGACCCATCCATCCACTCCGACCTCCTCCCTACATGGACTTCCACGGACCTCGACTAGAAACGTATTTGTGATACATCGAAAACAAATATAATCCAGCAGGAAATATGTTTCCCTCGTAACGTAATTGACGGTGCTGTTTAGTTGTTTTTAGGAGACCAGGCTGATATGTTATGGTGTGTGAAGATATAACAAATACCTGTGGAAGAATCTTTTGTTGAAGAAAACTTGATTCAGGCTCCGAAGTGAAGATCTTTACTTTAAGTGGAAATGAAACGTTCAACCAAGTTAAGCTTGTTTACTGAATTGATTTCCACTCTAATGAACAATATGACAAATGACATCATTTAAAAAGAAGATCTGTTTCATCTTTTGTGGCAAGAGCGCCGCCATATTGCAGTACCCTAGCCTCATGAGGTTGGTTGGCTCGGCTGAGTTAAACCAATTCCCCAGGAAGAGCGCCGGTCGTTGATCCCAACTTTCCTAGTGGCCAAACGGCGGTACTACAACTTCTGTGTCCGTCACGTGATGCCATTGGGCCCAGAAAGACTTTTTCCCATAGACTTACATTGGGAAAGAGACATCTGTAAATCGGCGGATCATTTTTTTTTTGAGGTGAATCAACTTTCCAGTACGAACACTCTTAAAAGCCCTAATTTAAATCATTAGGTCCATGGGCACAATAGATGCAGAAGATCTCCGGAAGATCCGGGTACTTTTCCAGACGGAAGTCGAGCCATTTTGGCTTCATGCTCCACCGAGCAACTTTCATAGGAAGGAACGGAGCCCCGCCTCCAACGCTGGATCCTGTTCTCTTTATACATCCATGAGTAACACCAGGAACGCACTGGCCGCATCGTGGCCGGGTGGTTGCTGCGTGATTGACGCGTCGGTTATCCACACCAGCTGCGTTTCAGCTGCGTGTCTGCTGCGTTTCTGCTGTTGCTGTCGGCCCTTTCTTTCTACATAGAGTTTGCCTTTCATAATAGCTATTTCATTTCATTATAAATGTAGACAGAGAAAGGTTAAGAAACGTGTTGAAATTTGTAAATAATAGTAATAATCTACAATTAAAACCGGTACTTTATAAATTCATGGAGCTCTCCAAGTCACTGCATGTTCCACAGCACTGTCTGCACATATTTCAGAATAAGAGCCTCGTGTTAACAAATGAAGGAATTCTGTCCACAGAAAAAAAAAACGCTTGAGGGCTTTTATTTTGAAATGAAAGCAAGAAGTGTTGATTTAAAAACAAGTCTTTACTTTTTTTCATCTCCGTAACATTTTCTACAGATAGAGACATGTAAACTGTAGTAATCTTGCTGGTATGATGTTAATATGCAGTCAATAGATCACTTTCACTGTCTGTGACATATTCTACAGATGTCTAGACATGTAAATTGTAATAATCTTGCTGATATGATGTCAATATATTGTCAATAGATCACTTTCTCTGTGTGTTGCTGCTGTGAACCGCGCGCGGCTCGCGTCAAAAATAGGCGAGACCTCGAATCTCTAGAAGAGATGCAGAGACGCGCGTCTCAAGCGGGCAGTGTGGATGCTCTAACCTGTTAACACGGACGCCGAAATAAAAAACAACAGGTACAGCAGCCGCCACGCGGCCACCACGCGGCCAGTGCGTTCCCGGCGTTACACAGATACAACAGTAGAGACCAGAGAGGGGAGAGGACGGGAGACGGAAACAGTCAGCTGGACTCAGTTCCTGTCTGAGGACTCTTTCAGCTCCACTAGCCAGCGCTGCAGTAACGTTACTGATCTCCGTTTCAGGGACAGTTTATGAACCAGACTGTTTTGTCCTTCTTTTTAACATTGTAAAACTCATCTTTACATCCAGGAACAATACAATAGTGTCCACTCTTTTGTTTTCTCCCCTCCTGTGTCTCCTCAGTCTCCGTCTTTCACGGTCTCTACCGTTGTATCTGTGTAACTCAGCCGAGTCAACCAACCTGGTGACGTCACAGACTAGAGTACTGCAACATGGCGGCGTTCAAGTCACAAAAGATGATACAGAACCTTTTTTTCTTTTTAATGCTGACATTTGTCATATTTGTTATCTAATTGTTCATCAGAGTGGAAATTCCCCCTGAACGTTTCATTTCCACTTTAAAACTGAGCCCGCTACAACCTCCGAAAGATAGAGTGCTTTAACGCGTTAAAGATATTAGTGCCGTATATATAGTATACATCACAATACTCAAATGAGACCACCGTAAAAATTGGTGTGTCATTGTTACAGTCAGCCATGGCTTGACGCTAACTAAGAAATCACTGCTGAGAAAGTCTGCAAGGTTGAGTGGTGCCTTCCTGAGAGAGAATCCTCTCAGCACTCGGACAAAGCTCTGTCTGACAGATAAAATCCTTTGTGGATTAAGTGTTTCCCCAGGAGAATTTAGTGCTCTGCACTAGCTGGAGTCTGTCCATGTCCCTTTACCCTACATCACTTATGATACCATGCAAAATACCTGTTGTGTTGTCAGCCTCAGGTTTGGTTTGTTCGAGCTAAACAAAAGTTAACAACAGACTGAAGATGACAACGTTCCTAAAAGCTGTTGTGGAATCTGAGGACGAGATGGCCATCAGAAGAAGAGCTCTAAGGGACACAAACGTGCACACTCACACACACACACACACACACACACACACACACACACACAGAGAAAGCTGTTATCTCTCACATTAGCAGACATGATACCTCCACTAGTAACACCTCACTGCTCTTGTGAACAGCTGGTATTGGTTGGCTGTTTCACACCGGTGTACCGTCATGTGTTGTGTGTGTTGTGTGTGTGTGTATATAAGTGAGTGAGCCTTCCTCGTTGTACCTTCTGAGCTGCAGGTGCAGTTTTTAAAGCGGTAATCTGACTGTGGCCTCTCCTGACCTCATGTTCCTTCTCCTAATTCCCTTTTTATTCCTCCACGAGAGATGTAGTGCAGTGCAGAGAACAGCGTGTTCAGAGACTCGGAGCAGATAACTGCTCGCCCATCGCAGGGATGAAATGGAGAGATGAAATAGAGATTGAAAAGGCCACAGTGTGCATGAAAACCCTGGAAACGCCCTTGAAGATCACCTCTTTGAAGACCACCAGCATGTCGTCATGCAGATTTAAAAACAGACATATACACACATATTGACTTACACGACTGCAGCTACTAACAGACGACCATTAAAGCGAGGAAGAGCAGAATACACAGAGTACTGCTGCACAAACATCTTATTTCCCTTCAGTGATCTTTGATCCAGGGATAGATTGGCATTTGGCTGATACCAGCCACTTTTCTCTACCTCCCTGACAGCAGCCACATAAAATGGCTCTGGAAGGATGACATGAAATGACCTTTTCTTTTCAATGTTGTTCACAAATAAACATTCGGTTCAGTCAGCCAACTGGATTATTATGTGAATGCAAAATGAATTTGACGTAAAGGCTCTTGTCACGAATGGTGAATTCAGGCAACGGAGGGAGGAAATGCAGACAGATTCTCTCTCTCACACACACACACACACACACACACATGGCAAGCAGGTAGGATGAAGGGAAATGTACTTAAGCTAACGGTCAGGAACAGGCTAAAAAGGTTGTCAGTCCAAAAGGTCAAACAAAACCAAGAGGCAACAGGTGCAGGCAGCTGGATGCATGTTATGTTAACACTCTGCATTTAACGGACCAATGTGTGATGTATTTACTGTAATAAAACATAAAATGACCATGATATGTCAGCAGAGATTAAGGAAACATGCTGAACTGAAATACTGGCTTCTCTGACAACAATGCTACAGCCAGCATGTTCTCTTTTGACATTTCCATTCTGGTCCGGGACGTCCTTTTTTTCTAGTTTTGGACCTGTGTGATCCCGTCCTCTGACCATTTCAACTCCTGTTGTCACATATGAAACAAATTGGCATCCAAACAAAGCCTTCTGCAGCCGTGGAAGCTAACGGACTGGATCAATAGTTTAATGTTAGATTCTACCTGACCTGAAAAGCCTCGGCAGGTCTTCCTGTGGTCCGTGTGCAGCTGTAAAAACGTACTGTTCTTTAGACCGGGTAACCTACCTTCAGACTATGTCAGGGGTCAGGGGTCAGGGGTCAGCAACCTTTACTATCAAAAGAGCCATTTTAGGCAAAACAAATAAAAATCTGCCTGGAGCCGCAAAATTTGATCATTGTGATGAAGGTAACACAGTAGATAGTCTAAGTATATAGAATATAAGTCTAATGCAGTGCGGGCCAAAGTGCAAATGTACTACGGAGTATTAGGGTCACATTGATGGAAAAAACATCTGAGATTTACAGAATAAAGTCATAACTTAACAAGAAAAAAAGTCGTAATATTACGAGAATAAAGTCATAACTTTACAAGAAAAAAAGTCGGAATATTACGAGAATAAAGTCATAACTTTACGAGAAAAAAAAGGCTGAATATTACAAGAATAAAGTCATAACTTTATGAGAAAAAAGTCGGAATATTACGAGAATAAAGTCATAACTTAGCGAGAAAAAAAAGTCGGAACATTACGAGAATAAAGTCATAACTTTACGAGAAAAAAAGTCGTAATATTACGAGAATAAAGTCATAACTTTACTGGAAAAAAAGAAAATAACACGTAAAATTACTACTTTATAATATTGTGACTTTATTCTTATAATATTATGACTTTATCCTCTAAATCTCAGATTTATTTTTTAGACCTACATCAATGATAAATAAAAATGAAAATGTAAACAAAAAGCAGTTATTCATTTCCATTTTTAAAAATCAGAGCCGCAGGTTGCTGACTCCTGGACTATGGGAACAAAAGCTCTCCTCCTGTCTAGTTTGTAATACCGGTTAGCATCATAGCGAGGGTAACGTTGGCGTTTAGCAACGCCTGGAAGGGGTTTAGCCAGTCGATCTTTGCACTCTGACCCTATGACACATGTTGAATGACACCCCCTCATTTGCATAATGGAGCAGAAATGCATAAAGAAAAGAATACGGAAATAAATCACCTTGGGGAAATAAACGGGGGGAAATGCAATGGGAAAATCATTGAGAAATGGATAAATACATAAATAAATATGTGTGATTTAATAAGTAATAAATACATTAAAAATACATTTAAAATAAATAAAAAATAAATGCAAAAATGAATACATTTAAAAGTTAATAAAAAATTATTAATTAATAAAAGGGGAAATTAAATAGAGGTGAATTAATACAAACGTGAAAAAATAAAGAAGCAAATTAAAATAGAAATATCAATTTATGTCACATTTTATCAATTAATGCCTTCATTTATTTTTAGTATTATTTTTGGTATATTTAATGGCATATTTATTTATTTATTTATTTATATATTTATTCATTTTTTTTTATTTTGGCAGGTTCCGTCCTCTGTATTTATCCCCTGGGGCCATGTCTGTACCAATTTTCATTGAAATCCATTCAATAGTTGTCAAGATTTTCACTCTGGATCAAAGTGTTGGACAGACTGAACAAAAGACAGAGCAGTTGACCAATATTATCATCCTTAAAGCCATAAAAAAAAGACTTCAGTCTGCTAACTGTCTTTGTCCAGGCTAATTCGGGGGACTACTTCAGTTTTTGCTCTGAACCAACTCGGGGCTAAAAGCCAGAAGATGTTAAAGGCTGCTCCACTCAAGAGACTGTAGGTGTTTAATCGAGGAGCTTCTCTGGAGGCAGCGCTCACTGCTCAGCGCAGCGTTGAATCAATCATTCAGCAATATATAAAGCAATTATCCAGACAACTGAGGACGAGGAAAGTACTCTCTCTGTGACACTTGACATCAGTGTGAATTTGATGTGAATCTAGACGTGATTTTATATAAGGTTCAACAAAATTTACTCTTTTATTTAATTAAAAAGAGTTCAGGATAATAAGAGAGTTTGGTCCTTATTTCTCTACTTGGATACAGTGGTAGATATGACATTTCCTGTCATATACACCTCCTAACTGGATTCATTTAAGTGTCCTAAATGGTGCATTTTGTTCATAGTCTTCACTAGGCAGCAGGGAGGGCCTAACGCTGATTGGGACAAAAGCCTGAGAAGTGATGAAAAGGTCATCAACCAGGACGGCTTCACATCTGACACCAGAGACCGTCTCTGAACCGCAACGGGGGGGGGGGGGGTAACATCCCCCTCATATACAAACACCTGTTATCACGTGGCTGAAGTTCCATACTGTGATGATACAAGAGCCATCTGATTGATGCTGATTAGACAGCTGCAGTTGTGTTTCCAATGCTGCCCCGGACATGTAGTGTCGGTCAGGCATTTCAAACAAGTGAGGTGAAATCTGGAGAACCACGCCGGGATATTTGACGTCTTAATGTTTTCTGGGTGACTACTGCTCCATGAGCTTGCTGAAAACAAGGTAGTTAAACTCTGTGCATGTCATGAATGTACATGACAATAGGCATAAAGTATTCAGTAAAGGAACTGAATCTGAGTGAGAATACGGTTCGGATGTGACACGCTACTTAGGCAGTAATGTTAGCTGACCAGACGAAGGTCTCTCCATGAATCGATGCTGATACTGTGTTTTCCTGCTTCAGCCTCCCGACCGCGGTCAGAAGGAGCCGGGGTCGGGGTGGAGACACCGGAGGTTTGGTCGGAGACGATAACGTTACTCTCTCCGGAGCTCCGTCACTTCACAAGACACGGGAAACCTCTGTTGGTCTGGAGGAGCTGCAGCATTTATTTCTGCACAAACTTCGACTGCACATTCACTAGATATTCTCAGAGCTAAACTAACTCTTCTGCAGTGTGTAGTGTGCGCGCGTGCACGTGAGAGGTGGAGCGAGAGAGCGAGAGAGAACGAGCTTGGTGTGTGAGTGAAGGCAGGCAGGCAGGCAGAGGAGCAGAGTACAGCAGAGACTCCGGTCTCCTCTGTGTCTTCTGACCGCGGTCTGGAGGCTGAAGCAGGAAGAGTTAACACTGTTTACAAGACGGGCTGAAAACTAGAGAGAACTTTGAGGTTTTGGTGCTTCCGTGTAGTTTGTGTTGGAGTCTGAGTCTGAACAGCGTAGCTACACGAGAGCGCGCATGAGACACCGACCTGCAATGATTTATACCTGTAAGAAGTTACAAACAGTCCCTTCAAGGTGTGGATGGATCAGAGGATTTTGAAACGCGCCGGTTCTTGCTGTGAGGGATCTGGATATGTTTTGACTCTCTGGATACAGAGAGCAGGCCGAAAGTTTCAGTCCGAAGCTTAAACTTATGACACGTTTTCCCCCGATGGTGATTTTTTTGTCGCATTGTGCACGGTAAGATGAGGCTTACCTTGGAAGTGTTGAGCGGCTCGAGGTGAAATGAATGTGAAGCGCGGAG
This sequence comes from Sebastolobus alascanus, assembly GCA_916701645.2. NCBI lineage: Eukaryota > Metazoa > Chordata > Actinopteri > Perciformes > Sebastidae > Sebastolobus > Sebastolobus alascanus. The sequence continues at coordinate 243,701 of CAKAOJ020000426.1, read as the reverse complement.
ACGGCTGCAACAAGGAGGCCCGGCGGCGGTGAAGGACGCTGCTGAGGATGAGCATAATGGGACTAGGAGTGAGAGCTTGGCTAGAAACCGGAGACTGAATGTGCGAGCAGAGGAACGAGAGGGAGAAGAAGCTCCTCTTGATGAGGAATCGGACATCGGTTGCTAACTGATTGGCTCAGGGAGATCGATAGAGTCGAGCCAGAGAGAGAGAGAAACTGAGAGATTTGTGAATGAGTGAGAATAAGAGAGTCTCCCTGACTGAACTTCTATTAAGCTTCATTAGAATTCACCAAACTATTTTTAAATATATTAATATATACCTGTACTAATTAACTGTTAAAAAAAACACACCCTCTGCCTTTGGCTGCAGATTTTTGGTGCTGTGTGTTCACATTGGGCCACTCTGCTACGTCCAGACAACATAGGATGTTTTGGAGAAGCTGCTTCTTTGTTTGTTAAGCGAATGTCATCGAGCGTCACTGTGATTGGCTCAGCTGTTTCAGAGCAACAGTGATGTGACTGGTTGAGAGTATTTATTAATCACCACTGTCGTCAACCTGTATGGTGAACCGCCAGATCCTCCTCTTCACCCTCCAAGAACTGAGGGTTTCAGTTTCGCATTCACAGGGTGACTTTGGAGAGAATCTGTGTCTGACCCTTGTGGCCTCTCCACTGGAGTCCCTCAGGGTTCTGTTCTGGGTCCCTTCCTCTTTAATCACACTCAACTGATCCTGTCTGAACCCCAGGTGACAGAACAAATCTCTGCTTGTCTGGCTGACATCTCTCAGCGGATGTCTGCACACCACCTGAAGCTAAACCTCGACAAGGCACCTCCTGTCCGTGACCTCTCCGTCACCGCTGAGAACTCTGCGGGTTTTTTTCCTGCATAGAGAATTACAAGGCGGCTGCCTCTGTCAAATTTTGTCTCGTCTCCAGCTCTTGACAAAACTTTCGTCGTAGCCTGCGAGACTGCAGATAGACCTCTCTCTCTGTTTTTGGCTGGACCGAAGCAAAGCGGGAGTCATTCCTATAAACGCGAAAGTCGGTCACTGACTGACTTACTTACACCATCGGTCATTACACTTTCAAAATGAATATGAGCCACAGTGTTTCCGCTGGTAACGTCTTTGTCACCACATCATTATTATCCTCTTCCCTGTCATTTATAGTTTTATATCGCCCGCTGGCGAACATGTGTGCATGAACGCCGTCTTGCACTGCGACTACAACGCCAGCGTGCGTCTGTTTACAATAGTGAAAAGTAAGTAAATATAGTAGTTTTTTTAATTTTTTTTTTTTATTCAATTCAAACTTTTTTTTAAAATTTTTTTTTAATACAAAACAGATATGTAGATCATGATATTAGTTCATTACAATACATCTGAGAACATGACTGCCACAAATAGGCTAATGATAAAAGCAAATAATTTAAGTTAGAAAGTTAAATAATCTAAATAAATGATATTAAAAAGGATGAGCGGATAAAAGTGTCTTGTAAAATTGTGTGCTTCAAAAACAGAAGATACACATTTGTTTAAATATTTTGCCAGTTGAATCAAATTGTTTTACAAGAAATTGAGTAAATCAGTATTCGTGGTCATATTCTCAGACTCAAGCAGCTTAACGATGTCATATGAGATTTTGCTTCTTCAGTACTCTTAATGAAACAGATATTACTGGGATCACTACAGAAACTTTAATATCCAGGGATTCATATCACAGACACTCCTGACTATCTCTTAAACAATTCGGCCACAATCTCACGCATTGACCATACACAGTCCAGGATGGTACAAGTGCACGTCTGTGCACATGATCAGGATGGTCACCATGATCAGGATGGCCACCTCCACCTCATTTTGAGCCAGGAAAAACCCTGAGTATAGTGTCGAAAAAAAGAAAATCGTAAAAAAGTCATAGTGTAATATTTCGAAAAAAAAAGAAGAAAATCATAGTGTAGTATGTTGAAAAAAAAAGTCAGTACTGTGTGTCGAAAAAAGTCATTAAAAGGTCATAGTATAGTAATTCAAAAAAAGACATAGTATAGTATGTCGAAAAAAAAAGGCGTAGTATAGTCTGTAAAAAAAAAATCATAGTATAGTATTTTGAAAAAAGTCAGTCTAGTGTGTTGAAAAAAAGCCATAGTTTAGTACATCAAAGAAAGAGTCATGAAAAAGTAATAGTGTAGTATGTCGAAAAAAAAGTTATAGTATGTAGAAAAATTAGTCATAATAAAGTCATAGTATAGTATGTTGAATAAAGTCATAAAAAAGTCATAGTACAGCATGTCATAAAAAGTCAGGGTAGTATATCGAAAAAAAAGTCATAGTATAATATGCCATGAAAATGTAATGGTATAGTATGTCAAAAAGTAATAAAAGTCATATTATAGTGTGTCGAAAAAAGTCATAAAAAAGTCACAGCATAGTATGCTGAAAAAAAAGTCAAAAAGTATGTCAAAAAAACTCATAGTATAGTATTTATTTATTTATTTTTTTTAAAAGCTATAGTATAGTAGTTTAAAAAAAAAGTCAAAAACATCATAGTATAGTATGTAGAAAAAGTCAGTATAGTGTGTCGGAAAAAAAAAATCATAAAAAAGTCATAGTATAATATGCCATGAAAATGTAATGCTATAGTATGTCTAAAAGGTAATAAAAGTATTTCATAAAAAGTCAGAATAGTATATCGAAAAAAGTCATAGTATAGCACGTTGAAAAAAGAGTAAACATAAAAAAAAAAAAAAACCTCAAAGTATAATATGTCTAAAAAAAGTTATAGTATCGTATGTCGAAAAAAATCAGTATAGTATATCGAAAAAAAAGTCCTAGTATAATATGTCGAAATAAAAGTCATAAAAAAGTCATAGTAAGGTATGCCATGAAAATGTAATGGTATAGTATGTCTAAAAGGTAATAAAAGTCATAGCATAGTACAGTATGTCATAAAAAAATCAGTATAGTATGTAAAAAAAAACAGTATAGTATATTGAAATAAAGTCCTAGTATAGTATGTCTAAAAAAAATTATAGTGTAATATGTAGAGAAACTGGCATAATATAGTATATATATAGGGGGGTGTTTAGGGGGAGATAGCAGGTCAACAGTAGATGTCACATAGAAGTGGTGTACATCATCTGAAAGCTGGAAACCTGGAGATTAATTTGAGATGCTGCTCAGCACTGTGTGTCTTTTAGTCATAAATCCGAAATAGATATTAATTAATTAATTAATTAAAAACAAATGAAAATGGCCATGCCAGTTTTTCCTCGCTAAAATCTGCCCTAAATTTGGAGCGTTATTTAGCCTCCTTCCCGACATGCTACCACATGGTACCAATTGATTCCTAAGGTTTACTAGTTTCATATGATACCAGTAGCTTCACTCCAGCTCTAAGACTGAACCTACTGGAGTCTCTGAATGACAGTAAAGTCAGTTCGCGGGTCTCAGGAGGTTAAAATTGTTATTATCGAAGGAAAGAATTTTTCTTCTTTCCATATAACAGCTGATTCAAAACTTTTGAACGGTAGTGTACATTATGTTTTTGCAATGTCACTCTGTGCACGGTCTCAAATAAATAAACAAATAAACAATGTCTGTATCAGTCTGATGGTCTATTGGTGGGTTATTAGTTCATTGGTATGTTATAGTTTATTACTTCACTTTAAGTACTTCAACAGTTTTTTAAGTTCATACTATTCATTTGAAGTTTGCTGAAATAACAAAAAGGCTAGTGCGTAATCTGTGCCATTAAGCAGCATCCCTTTAGTGCTGTAAAGCATCCCAGGTAATATCCAGTAGAGTGATCTGGTTGGTTTACGGTCACTGTGGCTTCTCCTATCCAGTGTTTTCTTGATGCTTGTAACATGTTGAATGTGAGATGAAACTGCTCCAGAACACACGGCAGTACGCAGGAACTGAATACAACAGGGAGACGTCGATTCACATCCCATAATAGAAGAATAAATACAGGGTGAGAAAGTCACTTGGAATTAATTTGGTCTCTGTGCACGCTAGAGGTAACAGTGTTTTTATGGGTTCACTTTGTCATTGATTGGAGCAGCCTTGGAGCTCTGATTGGGCACATTGATGTTTTCTTACAGGTACTATTGCTCATGCACATTTTTTTTTTTTTTTAAAAGAAAGCTGATGATTCACTCAGCCTTTGTTCAAGAGTGAGCATCAAACAGCGCACTGGAAACTTTCTTATAAAAGGAAAGTATTTATGAGTGACTCCACACAAGCAACGGTGAATGAAGCACCTACAAAAGTCAAGGACTCCCACTCGGGTACGTACGTGACGAGAGCCGTGCGTAGGAAGTCTCACAAAAACAGATTGAAGCCACTAGAAAGCAATGCAGTCACATTCTCCGTCAGTGTCTCTCAGAACTTTTTTTTTTATTTCCCATGCATAGTTTGGACAAGAGTGTAATGGAACTGAAATGAAATGAAAAATATGGAAATAAAAGTTTTGACATTCATTGTGATTTTCTCCATTATGGACATCAGAGGAATCAATAACAAAACATGTTTACAACTACAAAAAAAAAAAGGTTTTTAGGCCAAAATCTTTCAGAGAGTCCTTCAAGATGACGCACTTTGGACGGGGAAACGTTCTGTATAACATAAATACATTACAAAAAAAGTCCCTAAAACTTAAACATTCAGCACATTTTTATACAACACAGTGCAATTAAAAGGGGTTAAGTTCAAAGGATGATTTTTTCCAGCACTCAGTTACTCAATTTGTGACGAGCTGCTGACTTTCTTCTGCTTTTTCTCTCTCCTTTTGAACAGAGAGAGATAGACCAGCACAATTGTAAACACTTAGTAGTAAGATGTGTCCGGTACGGTGCTGCTCCGAACCACAAGAGAGCAGGAAACCAACCAGGAATTTTGAATTATGTTAAAAAAACATCCTACACTTTTACATGTGGTTTCCAGTTTTGGGAACGGACAGATGGGGAGAACATTAATTGTTGACACATTCGCCAGAACAACTTAATACGGTGATAATATGTCGATTTTGTGTTTACAGCTTGTTCTGTTAGTGAGTGACCACGAAAAACAAAAATGTTAACAGGTATAACAATATTTCTCCCAACCACTGACAAGAGAGTGAAGACTTTGATTAGGCGGATGTGTTCTACTGAATAAGCAGGTCAGTAGTAGCCAACACGGGTCCAGATCTGTCCTGTGTTGGTACATTTACAGTTTGACGGACATTAGCTTTCTAGCACAAAATGTCTAATAGCTGGTTTATGTGCTCCTCTGCTCCTGTCAGTATGGGAGGATTGGCCCCAGAACTTCCAATGAAGCTGCTATCACCTAGTGCTGTTTCCTAGCTCTGTAGTTTTAGTGTATCATAAAGGTCCAAATGCTGTTTCAGAGGCTCTTTTACAAGAGTAAAATCCTGAGGGAAATGCTTATTCTTTAGAATTTGGGGGAGAAAAAAACACAGAATTTGTAACAAATTCAGCGTCTGAATGCAATATTGGCTTCAATTAAAAATGAAGTCTGAGCCTTAAAAAAACTTAAGATGACCCTTACATCGGTAGGTTTGCATCAATATTTGAATATTTCACAGTTCCAACTAACACTGTATCGCAGCTGCAACAGCAGCATGGGAACAAGGCGTAAATTGTGTGTGAGTACGTGTGCATGAGTGGCTGAGCAATAAACTCTACAGTGTGAGGCGCTGTGCTAAGATGTGACTTTTCCCTGCTATGCCTTCATTGCCGGACTGAAACACAATAATTTAAAAGAAAAATAACATATTTAAAGATGTGCATTATACACCGAAGCATTTTTTTTTTTGTGTTTTGTGTGTATCCCTATAGTATATGTATGAAATGGAATTGTGCAACAAATAATTTAAAGCTGAGTGTCTGTAATGGTCATACTTTGCATGGTATGGAGGCTGGTAACTAAAGATAGACTTTTGATTCAAAATTTGGATTTTGTATACCCTAACATCATTCTCACCAAAGTATAAACACAACAGTATCAGTGGCGCTCCGTTCAGCTTTCTCTCGTGAAAAGCTGTAAGTGAGGAAGCTGTTCTGATCTAATCGTACAAGAAGGGGTAAAAATAAACAGCGCTGGACTACATAAACAAGAACACCAAATGCTAACGTGATAACAAAGTTCAGTGTGATCCCAGTGATTACTGTGAGAAGATATTACATATCTACACTTAGAAAATGCACTTCAACATACCCAGATCCAAACAGTTCCTTCCAACAGTATGAAAAATATACAAATAAAAAATACAAGTACTCTCAGACACCAGGTAGGTAGTTTTCTGTTGACATGAAATCAGTGAGGACTAAAAGATAAATATTTCACATTTTTTTCTCCCTTGCATTTTAAAGAGAAAATAAAAATTTGTGTGTATGAAAGAAACGAAATAAAAAACTGTCCATTTTGAAATATTATCCTTCAGTAATTAGTAACATTGTGATACCACATATTTGTTTTTCAGCTAAATCGCTTTAGCTTCTCTAGTAAGCAAAAAAAAAGAGCCAGTGTTGAAACCAAAAGCATTATAGAATTATTTTTTTCAGACATCATACTCTATGCACAGATAATAAAAACATTAACAATGATCAAGTCTTTTCCACACGAGAGAAACGATTCCTCCGTTTAGGTCTGGAACATTAAGAGCTCAGGAAAAGACTGGAGATTCATCATAATCAGCATCATCATTACTGTATCATCATCAGTCAGAAAAAAGCCTCCAACGGTCAGAATCTAATTACTGACAGTTAAACAGAGAGACAGAAAAACAGGCTGTTGACACAAATGTTTTTAACGTCCCTTGATGCAACATCCTGTGAGGCCGGGGAGTGGTAGATCTGGAATCGGTGACTGGGGTACAAAGACAGAGAGTGATCTAGGGGACGAGGGCACACCAGTGTGTGCAGGTAGCATCTGTCTCAGCTCTTAGTGTACTACAAACTTTGACCCATCGGAGGAGAAACATCAGTTTGTGTATGTTAGTAACACCACCTGCAAATTCTGCTCTGCAGCAGTTGGGCATCAGGCCCCGCCAGGTGAGTAACAGTCATTCATTGTCATTCATGGTCATGCCAGCTGAGCATCCATGTGGGAGGACCGGAGGAGGACGAGGGACAACTGAGTTTCTTGGAACCTAGCGAAGGAAAACCTCCACTCAGAGAGATAAAGGAAGGAAGGAAGGAAGGAAATACTCAGCTCACTTGACATGTTCGGCACTGTGGGAAGAGCAGTAGTATTTCTTATGAGCTATGAACGTGGAGAGGCTGCTGAACTTGATGTTGCAGAGTCGACAGAAGCGGGAGTTACCGTTCAGGACGGGGGAGATCACTGTGGTTTTGGGGGTAGGCTGCGGTGTGGGGATGGGATGGGAGGCCACAGCCTTGTCTGGAGGGTGGGATGACCCAACCATCTCCCTCAGGACCTCAGGCACAGGTGACAAAGTCAGAGAAGGAGCCCTTTGGGGAGACAGGGGCAGAGGTGACCCGGCCGAAGGTGATCCACCTCCGGCTGAAGGGCTGCCGTTCACCAGCGGGGAGACGGGAGAAGTCGTACCGCTCCTTGCCTGCCCGTTGATGCTGTCTCTGTGAACTCGTGAGAGCAGTCTGGGCTGGCCGGTCGGGGTGCTGGAGGTGGTCGCTCCGTCCCTGGGACTAAGGCTGGGGCTGCGGCTCACTGCGCTGCCTGGCTGGTTGATGGTAACAACCAGGCCGTGGGTCGTCTTGAAGTGCTCCATCAGATCACAGGTGATGAGCCTGTTAGGGCAGTATGGGCAGACCACCTGAGAGGAACCGGCGACTGCGCCTTTGGCTCCAGCTCCTGGGATGGCTGCAAGTGTGGTGGCGGTATGGGGGGGAGATGTGGCGTCGGAGGCCGGTAAGGCAGAGGGGGGGTGAGGACTGGATGATGAGCCTTGAGCCTGGGAAACCCACTCAGCAGGCAGAGCTTTAGCCTCCACAGGGTGCAGGAGATCCGGACGCTCCTGCTGAGGCCTGCTTTTGGGAGAGGTAGAGGCCGAGCTCTTGAGCCTGTGAAGCTGCTCCAAGGTGTGAGGCTGGAGGGTGGTGGCGGGGCAATAGTAGGTTTTATGGGCCAGGTAGTTCTCAATGCTGTTGAAGCTGATACTGCAGGCGGTGCACTTGTGGTAGTCAGTAAGAGGCAGAGCGGGGAGAATACTGCTACCGCTGCTGTGCCGTGGAGCCTCTCTCAGACGGGGCCTCTTGCTGAGGTCAATCGGGCCATCTCCTTCGGGGCTGGAGCTGCCTCCCCCGCTGGGGGAAACCTCTTGCTTCACGGCCAAGCCCAGAACAGAGGGAGATGGTGCAGAGGCAGCGGCGCTGGCAGCCGCGGCAGCAGCAGCAGCAGCAGCCGCGTTGGCTAAGGCTTCAGTTCTGGCCATGTGAATCTCGTACATCTTCTTCCTCTTTCGTTTGCGGATGGGCTGGGGAAGGAAGGCTGCTGCTGTGGTTGCCTTGGCCATGTGTACGGCTCGGTGGTTGGTTGGATCGTGGCGTGATGCGCAGTAGAAGCGTTTATGGACAGTGTAGTTTTCGTGACGACTGAAGCGGATGTTGCAGGCCATGCAGAAGGTTCTATTGGGATCCTCTTCTTGGTCCTCTGCAGAAACACTAGCAGGACTCTGGCTGCCTTCACTTGCTCTTCCTCCTCCACCTCCTCCTCCTACACTCCCACCTCCGCCTTCCCCTTCAGAAGAGGATGATATACCCTCTCTCCCCACGGGGTTTTCTGTCTTCACTTCCAACACCCTCTTGGGTTCTGTCGCTCCAGTCCCTGCAGGAGGGTCCGAGTCAGTCGGAGAAGCAGAGGCTGCTCTACTTGCTGCTCCACCCGGAGGAGATGTGGACGAGCCAGTTGCCCCGCTAGAAGGCATCGTGGCTGGGGCCGCATCCCTCGTGGATCCCGCGCCTGAAGCTGAGGTTGCTCCCTCTCCGTGGTGCCGACTGGAGCAGTACAGCCTCTTATGTGCATAGAAGTTGTTGATGTTGTTGAAGGTGATATCACACTCGAAGCAGGTGGCTCCTTTGTGGGGGGGAGTGGCCGCGGCTGTAGATGCAGTCGGTCCGGAGGGGAAGAAGGCCGCTGGGTTGTTCTGAGGAACCGTCTGGCCCTGTTTCAGACGGCTGTGGACCATCTCGGACATTTTAGCCAGGATCTCCGAGGCCTGAGGCAAAATGGCTGCCTCAGGATTAAACATGTACTGAGGCAAGAACATTGCTCCTCCAGGAAGAACTGACCCAGTGCCTCCCACATGTGCAGGGCTAGAACCAGGGGTGGGACTAGTCGGTTCTGCCTTCACAGTCTTGACCGGGCTCTTCGGAGAGGTTGATGTCGGGAAAGAGGATGTTGCAATTTGCTTCTCCTTTGTCTTCACTCTTGCTTCTTGTGCCTCCTCTTCACCAAGCTCCTCTTCCTCTCCATCCTCCTTAATCTCCATGTGCTGCTCTTCTGTCTCTGAGTCTGAATGAGGCTCCTCTTTGATCTTTATGTCGGTGGTCGGGGCGTCGGGAGGACTGTAGTCTCGCGGCGTGGCTGAGCCGCCGTTTGCACCGGGGCTGGATGAGTCCGGTGTCGGGACGCAGGCGAGAGGCTCCCTCTCCTGGGGAGACGGCTGCAGCTGGGAGTGCTCCACTGATGACGGGGTACTTTGGCGAGGGGTGGGGCTCCTTTCGGCCGGGACCCGAACCTCGAGGTGGGTTCGTACATGCTGCTGAAGCTGGGCGGGGGAGTCACAGTTGTGGCCACACACTTGACACTTCAGCACCACACCAGAGTCTCCCGGACTGAGACCTGAAGAAGAGACTCAACATTAGTGAACTATAACAGTAGCTTACATTTGAATGGATTTAGAAAGGCAAGATTCAGAACAATGAGTCTGGTCCAGACTTGAGAATCAGCTGTCACAATGAAGGTATGACTCACCAGTGGACAGGGGCAGCTTGGGAAGACCTGGTCCCGGGGAGTACACCTCACTGCGAGATCCAGGCTGGCAAACCATGTGGCTGGTGACCAGATGGCTGTAGAGGATGTCCCTCGTGGTGGAGACGAAGCCACAGCCGTGACACACCCCGTTCAGTGTGTCCGTGTGGACCTTCAGGTGGCGCTCACAGTTTGCTTTAGTGGTGAAGGCTGACAGACAGATGAGACAGACAAATGGACGCTCACCTGAGGAAGGACAGGAATAAGTTAGAGGGACAAACGCTGAGCTCGTCTACCAGACGATCTAATGGACTGGTCGATGAATGCACACTGGTCAAGTATCTACAAGTTAGACCTCGATGTTCTGGCATACACATACAGCACGTCTTGCTCTCACCACTGTGTGTTCTCATGTGGATCTCCAGTGAGCTGGCGCTCGGGCAGCTCTTGTTGCACTGTGGAAAAGGGCAGATGCGTTCATTGGGGTAGGAGTCCTTGGGTTTGTCTTGTGGCGGGGACGAGGCTGCGGCCGGCTGCTTCTGACGGCTGGCGCAGTAGTACATGAGGTGAGCCTGCAGGTTCCTCTCACTGCGGTACCAGATTCCACAGTCCTTGCACGGGAAAATGTCCTCTGATACGACAGCAGAACATACATTTAGAGTTAGCGGACGGAGCACAAACACAAGAAACGTATGGTTTGAGCAACTTGATGAAAAGCACTAAAACTAAAACAATTCTTTGTTCTTTATGTATCAAATTATTCCTTAAGAAGCTCTGATCAGTTTCTTTTTATGGTTCCCTTTGTATCGAAGGAAGTAGGCAAAAAAGCTTTTATGTTTAGGGCTCATTATGACTGGAATATGTTACCTATAAATATCCGTTTTCTGTTATCATTTCGCATTTTTTAAAATGTTTTATTTTCTCACCTTAAAACAAATTGTCTATGTTTCCAGTAATGCTATCACTGTTCCATTCCTTTACTTAGTTTCTTCACTTCACTATAACTTGAGCTTGACTCTGTGATTGTGTCCAATATAATGCTGTAACAAAATCTTGTTTATTATTATTATTATTTTATTGTATTGTCATTTTTACTTATTTACTTTTGTTTCTGTTCTGTTTTATTTTATTTTATTTACTTTGTTTTATTTTCTGTTGTGTTGTGTTGTTTTGTTGTTTTTCTGTTGTTTTTTTATCAGTTTGTTTTGTAGTCTGTTCGGTCTCTGTCTTGTGTTTGTTTAAGACCCCCTTGAAAACGAGATGATGCATCTCAAGGGGTTATCCTGATATAATAAACTTCATATATATACTACTGATCAAATAGAGACCAGTTTGGCAAAGTGTTCAACTTCATGTACCTCAAGTGCTAAATTTGGGTCTAATTTGAATCCACTAGTCTTTACCTGTACCTTTAATACGAAGATGAGAATATACCTAAAGTATGTGCGTTTATCACAGAAACCATTTTTCAAAAGTCAATCTACAGCTCTAATAGATCCCCACACACACATTCCATTGCTATGAGTATCCACGGCAACAGGAAACTAAGGTCATGGGAACAATAATTATCATACGTCTCATCATCTGGGTTATTTTTAATAACATCAAAATAATTCGCTGCAGTGACGCCAGATCTATAAATGTGTAATCATCTAGGATAATTACTAATGGTGACAGCAAACGTGTGTGTGTGTGTGTGTGTGTGTTTGGGCATCAGCTACAGACATCAGCACAGCACATGGCCAATGGGAAACTTTACTGAGTTGCATTGCAGTGCCATCTTGTGGACAAAGAGATCATTGCAACAGTGAAGAAAAAGTGCTAAATAAAGGCCTGCAGCTAATATTGCAGTGATCAGAGTAACGATGCCGGGATTAAAGATGTAAAGGCTGACAAGACAGAGACTGTATAGCATAAAAAATTAAAAGGGGATACTGTACTGGATGTAATACTAGGCCATATATCTCATGTACACATTTTAAATATATATTCTTAAGGAAATATCTCATATGCATTTCTACTACATTATTTTTCTAGTACCTTTCACACCGCTTTGTACCATAAAGATTATTAAAATCCCACCATTCAAATCGATAACTTATCTAACCTACTTATATGTATACACTGTACTCTATTGCATAAACATAAAAACAGCCAAAAATTATAACAAATGTATATTTCATGCCTTCAAGACAACACTCACTATTGACAACGGCAGTAGCCAAGATGGCGGCCATGCCAGCTTGCTGCGGGAGGAGCTGGATCTCCGAGCGCAGCGCCGGCGGGTACAGCGACTCCTCCTCCTTCACCGCAGACTGTTTGTGGGTGACGAGGCTGAGCGGAGGAGAGAGCTGGGTCAGCGGGGGGGACGAGGAGGAGCCCCGACGGGACAGGGAAGCCAGGAGCCTTTCACCAGCTGCCAGCTCTCTGATCACCTTACAGAACAAATCCTCACCTGGAAACACACAAGCTCAGGTCACAACAGGAAACTGACCAGGATCGTCCCCTAGTTTGGTAAGATATGGTAGCAATTAACTTTTCATTTTCATGCCGGTTATTATACTGAACTGATTCTATTCTGGAATGGTGGTTGCCTTAAGATTGGAGACATTTTGACTCATCGTAGCCAGAAACACAAAGGTGGAACTAATATCATTGATAACGGCTGCATTACTTTTAAGTCTCCGATAGCAAAGCCCTGGAACGGACACACCTGAATGTAATGCAGCCATCATTAGTGGTTAATTAGCTCTGTGTTATTATTCAATATATGGTTACTATAGTTAGTTAGTAATGAGGTTAGTGTCAGCAGGAAAGCTGGTAACATTTGACTTTAACCTGTATATAAACACAACACACTACACTGTAGTTGTAAGCAGTCATAAGGATATTTTTAGGTGATCATTAATGTAAAGTATTTGTCAACAGTTATTAACTTCTCACATGAAGACATGTTTTATAATACTACAACTGTGTTTTAATATATTGACATAGTTCATTCAGTTTATACACCAGCCTCCACTTCTGGAGGATTTATAGTTGTTGACAAATAAATTAATAAAGACTTATATCTGCATACAAATACATTTGTAATGTGCTTTAAATACATCCATCCATCCATTATCTGTAGCTGCTTATCCTATTCAGGGGTCGCGGGAAGGGGGGGGGGGGGGGCTGGAGCTGATCCCAGCTGATATTGGGTGAAGGCGGGGGGGTAAACCCTGGACAGGTCTCCAGACTATCACAGGACTGACACATAGAGACAGACAACTATTCACACTTACATTCACACCTACAGGACATTTAGTCAACAATGAACCTGCATGTCTTTGGACTGTGGGAGGAAACCTGAGCACCCGGAGAAATCCCACATGCTAACACGGGGAGAACATGCACACAGAAGAGCCCCAAGCCGGGTTTGAACCTCTTGCTGTGAGGCGACAGTGCTAACCACCGTGCAGACCCAGTGTGCTGTAAATCATTTATTTAATATATATATACTGCTTATAAATGCTAAATAGGGGTGTAAAATGTTAACGGAAAACTGAAACACTTTCCCAAACCCAAACATGACTTGGAGCGAGGCATTGGCTCCAGAGCCGGTGTGGTGGACCAACTCAGAGGCTGGGCTGTAGGAATGGGCACGCATCGATTCAGACATTCAAGGCAGTCAGCGCACATTATGGCGGCTTCACCAGAATATAGAGTACATCACACAGAGCCGTATTCAGGTGGACATGTGGATGTTTGAGCTCCGTTGTCACCTTGGCTGTAGACGGCGCAGTTGGCAGCTGAGACATCAGAGGTCAGAGGGAGCCGAGTAATCCAACAGTTTGGATCTTCACACACCAGAGCCAACCTTGAGTTCTGCACAAAAAAAAAAAAGCACAGACAGACAGGAGATGAGCAATGAACAGAACCTTTTCATTGGTCAGACTCATCATGGTCACTGCTGAATTATACAGTATTTATTACACGGCTGTGTTGAATACTTGATTCTGATTGGTCAATCACGGCGTTCTGCGGTCTGTTATTTCTGTATAGCAGACCGTTGCTATGTATAGCAGACCGTTGCTATGTATAACAGACCGTTGCTACGTATAACAGACTGTTGCTATGTATAGCAGACCGTTTCTATGTATAGCAGACTGTTGCTATGTATAGCAGACTGTTGCTATGTATAGCAGACCGTTGCTATGTATAACAGACCGTTCTATGTATAGCAGACCGTTTCTATGTATAGCAGACTGTTGCTATGTATAGCAGACCGTTGCTATGTATAGCAGACCGTTGCTACGTATAACAGACCGTTGCTATGTATAGCAGACCGTTTCTATGTATAGCAGACTGTTGCTATGTATAGCAGACTGTTGCTATGTATAGCAGACCGTTGCTACGTATAGCAGACCGTTGCTATGTATAGCAGACCGTTGCTACGTATAACAGACCGTTGCTATGTATAACAGACGGTTGCTACGTATAACAGACCGTTGCTATGGGCGCAGCTCTGAAGTTGGACTCTAGCGGACCGTTTTTGTGTCAAATTATTGATTTCTTCAGTATGTAGCCGTGTAATAAGCGGGATAATGTACAGCTAGCGGGTCATTGTTGTGAAATAAACCCCTTCAGGGCGATGCTGCACCCCTCCGCTTTACGTCGGGGTGCAGCATCGCCCTGTCGGGGATTCTTTCACAACAATGACCGGCTCGCTGTACATTATCCCTTACATAATGAAAGGAAGTCAGCCATGTTGGATTTTGTGCGATAATTTTCCTTTATACGAACCCATGTTTTAGGACTTTAGGATGCACAAAAACTCACGGAACATTGCACCCACGTTTAGGTTTAGGTGATTATAGTGATTTGATGTTGTAACTGGGCTTGGTCGTGGCACATCGGCTCTATAGCCAATTACTAATAGCCTTTGAATGCATTTTTGACGCCCTTGGTATACTCGAACACTTGGCGCATACATCAAAACCTGTGATCTTTGCGAGAGAATATACAGCGATTGGGTTCATGCGTGTTTCGGGTTAGGCTCCACAGCGCCCCCTAATGCGTGGAAGGCCTAAGTTGGAACATAGTTTCTCCGATATTCACGAAATTTGGTACCCACATGGCTTTCATTAGCTTCGCCCAACCGGAAGTCGGCCATTTATGTATGTATTTCAAAGGTCAAAGCCTACCTACGTAAACCTAAAGAGGTTAAAGACTCACCTGTTTAGACAGGTATTTGGGTACGGTGTGGTCACCGCATTTTTATATGAGCTCTTTCTTGTATGTTTGCATAATGATCTTTCTAAGCACTTTGTGATGTATGTCAGTGAAAAGCGATATATAAATACATTTTACTTATTTATCCTCATACAAATATGTATAATACACTTCACAGTCAGATTAAAGGTCTACTGTTCAATGTAAGAACAATTATCTTTTTTTAAGGACATGGTTTTACATGATAATGTCAAATATACCAGCAATGTAGGTCTTGGTTTGTGCTGAAATCATTTATTGATTAATTAATTAGTCAATTAAAATAAAATTAAGTCATTTTTCCAACGAAAATATCAAAATGTGTTGGTTCCAGCTTATCGTTGGACTGTTGGTTAAACAAAAACTATTAAAAGACGCCATCTTCAACTCTGGGAAACTGTGATGTATGTTTCACTATTTCTTGTTATTAAATAGATTAACCCTTTAAAACCCACCCACGCCTAATATTTAATCAAATGAGCTATTAACAAATGATATTCTGCCTTGCATTCTTTGAAAATGACCCGATGATTCATACATGTTCATATTCATGGTACTTTTCATAGTACCAGCAGTACATACAGTGTAGTGCTACCATCCCACAGCTGGCAAATTATACAGTGTCAATTGGTTGACATGTTTCTCTCATGTCTCCCTTTAACATTGTTTCAAAAGGAAACTAATTAAATGAAATAAGAGAGATACTCTTAAAATACATGCCATTGTCCCTTTCAAGTGTCCACTCTCTTCTTTAACTGGGCTGCTGTATAGTATGCAGACCATGAGATAATCACAAAAGTCCAAGCAATAATTGCTGTCAATTGGGAATACACAGTGTTGGTACTGTCCAGTGTGTGGCCGCTGGTAAACACCCGCTTAGAAAAAGAATGCCAGTGAGCAGAAGGATGATTACAACCCAAGAAGGAAATGAGGAAATGAGGGGAGCACGGGCTGAACAAAGCCAGATGGAAAATAAAGGAGAAGAGAGAAGAAAA
>CAKAOJ020000426.1:207500-225000 GCA_916701645.2 Sebastolobus alascanus | reverse complement strand
GGACCACTTTTGGTCGGTCCTGACCACTGCAGACCGGGAACATCCCACAAGAGCTGCAGTTCTGGAGATGTTCTGACCCAGTCGTCTAGCCAGCACTATTTGATCTTTGTCAAAGTCGCTCACATCCTTACCATGACCCATTTTTCTGCTTCCAACACAAAGTTCAAAGTTCAAAATGTTCACTTGCTGTCTAATATAGCCCCCCACTGCCAGGTGCCATGGTAACCAGATAATCCATGTTATTCACTTCACCTGTCAGTGGTCTTAATGTTATGGCTGATCGGTGTACAGCTGCCCTGCAGATAAAAAGTAGTGAGAAAAGGCTCATTTTGACCAGCTTTTAACAGCAATGGCTGTCAAAGTGGTAAATGCTCTGTATGTTTGTGCTTCTGTTCTAACTTCTAACTGCCAAGGAAGTTCCTTTTCCTATCTTAACACGACTAATTCAACATTTTAAAAGGGATTAAAAGACTGAAAATGTATGATGTCCATTAAAGGCTTTGTATCGGCAAGAATCTGGCGAGGCGGTTACGATTCAATACACGGTGATATATTGTGATACTGTAATCAAGTATAAAGAACACACCACCATATGCATAGAAATCTGAGTAAAACAAAAGGTGACTTTTTTATGCAATCAGAACAGAAGGAACTGCATGTATCACAGTCTCTAACATCCAACAGCACTACTCTGAGAGGACACGTCTCTTTGCAAATGAAATAAAGCATTGACTGAGTTGATCTTTGCATGTAAAGTATTCATTAAAAATCAACACAGTGTTTTTGAGAATCGATACAGTATCAGAAAACATAATATCGCGATGGTCTTACACATTTAATGTCCGTGCAATGGCTGAATCCCGTTTCTATCACTACACTGTGTGAGGGCAGCACAGTGTTGTCCAGTCAGTGTGTGGTGCAGTACTGCTCCCTCTCCACCAGGAGGCAGCATTACCTCAGCACTCAGACCTGAGAGCCTCACAGCAGACTGACGAGCAGTTCCAGTCTGTCAGGGTCAAAGGTCACATGATGGTGTATCCTGTTTGTTAAGAGTTCCTTCTGCTGCACTCAAAAGTTTAATACCAACGCAGCTGTGGTTTTACTTGACTTTTTCACATGTTTCACTTTAAACGTCGGAGTGCTTTCTTTACCAGAAGTGTTATTATATATATTGTTGAGTTTTTAAAACATTTTATTTAGTTCTGGTTTCCACACTTCAACTAATCTGATATCTAAAACAATGGATATTCCCTGTCTGGAAAGAACAATCTCAGAGTTAAATATTCTAGAAATGACATGATCAATAGGCCTTTTTTCAGGGAAGACATTTTGACTTGACCACAGTAGGGAAAGCTCAGGTGTAAATAATGAAATGAATGATGTTAATGCTTTGATTTCAGGGTCCTGGTATCGTGCACGCTTCCTCTCCGTCCCTCCCACTTGGATAGAAGAGAGCCATCGTTGGTGTTATCAGTAACACCTGGGCTTTTCCTACAGCGACAAGTCAAAATGTCTGCTACAGGAGAGGCCTACGGAAGCCTTTTTTGTCATCAAATACTAATTCACCGCTTATTGCTTTGTATTGTAGCAACAGTCAACAGTGATTATTACTCCTTCGTGTTGTCAATACTGCAGTATTTGGTCAGTGTGAACATGAACCATGGCTCCGAGTGAGTGAGAAAGAGGATCTATCACTGGCTCTCTGAGAACGATACGGTGGAAAGCCCAGAACAGGAAGTGTGTTTCAAACAAACTGGCACATTTCATGCATTTGGCCAAAATAGGATTACTCAGATTGATGAGTATTCTCATTGCACATGTATCTGACGTCTATTCTTACCATCTGTAATGCACTGCCCAAAAAGCCCGGTTCCCCTCCCAGTCAGTTCTTAACCTTCACCTAAATGCCCTTCATTAGAGAACTACAGAGCACTCAGAGTTCATACAATCCAATCCATTTAGAAAATATTAAACTGTATCTACACCACAGGTGCAGAGGTGGAAGTACGTGCACGGCAGTAGTTCATTAGAACCTAATGTGCTGTTTTACATTTTTGGATGTATATGATTTAAGAATGCACCGATACCGATACCGGATCGGATAGCTGGATCGGATATCTGTGACAATGAGGCCGATCTATTCAATTAAATTCTATGTTTATATACCATATACATTATATAATGGAATTTTGATTCCTGTTTAAGTTTTGACCAATTTGTTGCTGCATGAGAAAAGTTTTACACTTAAATTGAAATTTTTGTTAATTTTAATTTTTTTTTTTGCGAATTTCCTGGTGTACAATTTATAATTTTAATAATCAGTAACAATTAATGTATAGTGCCTGGAAATGGCAAAAAAACCCCTAAAATAACACACACAAAATGGCCGACTTCCTGTTGGGTTTACGGTATACCTCCAAGAGGCTTTTTTGTACATCTCAACATGTTGCGTATACCTTCCAAATTTCATACTTCAAGGTGAAACCACAACAGCAATATCTTTAGGGGGCGCTATCGAGCCATTCTGTCACATCCGAGCAAGAGACCCAAAAATATCACATTTTTCACCAGTCCTGATACATGTGCAAAATTGTTCAGTTTCCGAGCACCTTTAGCCCCTCAAAAATGCGATTCATTTGCATGAATAATAATAATAATAATAATAAACAAAGCATTCACAATAGGGCCTCGCAGGCCTTTGGTTAGTGCTCGGGCCCTAATTAACTAAATTTATATTTATGTATTTATTTATTACATTTTGTTTTACAAATTTAGGAAAGCGATGTTTAAGTCCAGCCTGATGTTTCCTTCCACATTACAGAATGATCCCGGTCAGTGAGGCATACAGCTTATTAATTAAACACCGGTATCGGATCAGTACTCGGTATCGGCCGATACCCAAAGCCAAGCTATCGGTATCGGGACTGAAAAAGTCGGACCGGTGCATCCCTAATATGATTGGTTCCGGACAGCCGTTGGTTTCCATTCACTCTGTACTATATGAAAAAATAATAGTCTGCATCACTACTGCAATATTGATTTTTTTTATATAATTAATTGAATGGAATGGAAACCAATGGCTGCTTAGAATGGCAGAATAAAATAATAATCCTAATTAAAATACATACTATCAAAACACATCAGCGTGGTTTGAACAAAGAGGTCACCAGAGATGGAAGGGATATGTGGGATTTGTAGTAAATGGGCTGAAACAGTGGTTCCCAATATGGGATTTGGGACCCCAAAGATAAGAGATGAAGAAGAAACATGAACTAATCTGACTGTGCAACTCTATAAGGTGTCTGTTTACCGAAGGTGAAAAGCTTTACTTCATTAGTGCACAGTGAGATCAGACGGATCGTACTATACAGCCAGAGTTAGATCTTGAAATACCTGCAGAAGATGGACGCTGTCTGTGGAACAGCTCGGGAAGACAGCGAGAGGAGAGAAGGGAAGGACAGAATGAGGGAAGCCTCTCAGTCTGTAGATTGAGGCAGAGCATATTGGATTTCATGGGGAACTAGCGCTGATGTGGAGATACTGCTTCTTTTGTTTTAATTTGTAACCCAATGCTGGAGCCGTCTGAGCTGTAAGTACTGCTAATTTGTTTCAGACTAATTCATCACGGCCACGGCTTTGGAATTCGCCATGATAGGGCAACGGGGAGAGCTCAGTAGCGCACAAGTGGAAAACACACACATGCATATACGAAGCAGGAGAAAATGAGAAACACACAAACTCGTTCTTCAAAAAATATGATGTAATTACTCACTGTGAGTGCCGTATTTTCTTATTTGAGAATTAATAACACTTTTATTAAAAGCCAATGTTGACCACTCTCTGACCACGGCTACATCAACATGTTTTTTACGGTAAAGTCAGATTTGTACCGTCTACGACAGCGGTCAGCAAGCTTTACTATCAACTGAGCCATTCTAGGCAAAACATTTGATCATTGTGATGAAGGTAACACAGTTTATAGTCTAAGTATATAGAATATAAGTCTAATGCAGTGAGGGCCAAAGTGTTAATGTACTACAGAGTATTAGGGTCACATTGAGGGAAAAAACATCGGAGATTTACAGAATAAAGTCATAATATTACGAGAAAAAGTCATAACTTTACGAGAAAAAAGGTCGTAATGTTACGAGAATAAAGTTATAACTTTACGAGAAAAAAAGTCGTAATATAATGAGAATAAAGTCATAACTTTAGGTGAAAAAAGTCGTAATATTACGAGAATAAAGTCATAACTTTTCGAGAAAAAAGTCGTAATATTATGAGAATAAAGTCATACCTTAACGAGAAAAAAGTCGTAATGTTAAGAGAATAAAGTCATAACTTAACGAGAAAAGAGTCGTTATATTACGAGAATAAAGTCATAACTTTACGAGAAAAAAGTCGTAATGTTACGAGAATAAAGTCATAACTTTACGAGAAAAGAGTCGTAATATTACGAGAATAAAGTCATAACTTTACGGTAAAAAAGTCGTAATTTTATGAGAATAAAGTCATAACTTAACGAGAAAAAAAAGTCGTAATATAACGACAATAAAGTCATAACTTTACGAGAAAAGAGTCGTAATGTTACGAGAATAAAGTCATAACTTAACGAGAAAAAAGTCGTAATTTTACGAGAATAAAGTCATAACTTTACGAGAAAAAAGTCGTAATGTTACGAGAATAAAGTCATAACTTTACGAGAAAAGAGTCGTAATATTACGAGAATAAAGTCATAACTTACCGAGAAAAAAAAATTGTAATATAATGAGAATAAAGTCATAACTTTACGAGAAAAAAGTCGTAATATTATGAGAATAAAGTTGTAACTTTATGAGAAAATAGTCGTAATATCACGAGAATAAAGTCATAACTTTATGAGAAAAAAAAGAAAATAACATAAAATTACTACTTTATAATATTACAACTTTATTCTCGTAATATTATGACTTTATTCTCTAAATCTCAGATTTATTTTTTTTCCTCAATGTGGCCCTAATACTCCGCCGTACCGTCGTACCATAGACCTACAACAATGATGAATAAAAATGAAAATGTAAACAAAAAAACAGTTATTCATTTCCATTTTTATAAACCCACAGGGAGCCACTGGAGAGGAGCTGAAGAGCTGCAGGTTGCTGACCTCTGGTCTACGAGGACAAAAGAAACATATCACACAGTGTCTTTGTGTGATCCATCGTTATGTAACATCATAGATGTTTGTTTTTTTTCATATCTGATGTCTGACCAGAGAAATCATTCCAGTGAGAAGTTGCAGCTAAATGTTTAACAGATGTATTTCTATCCTGATGCTCAAAACTGTAACATTCATTCAGCTATTTTAAGATCTAACTTCAATCCAGAAACTTTTCTAATCATATCGGGCCTCACATAAACAAGCAGTAGAGAGAGACGTTCCAGCCAAGTGTAGTTCAGGATCAGATGTGAAGACAGGAAACTGAAGGACTGAAGGAAATACGTAGTCTTATTTTGGGGGCCTGCCTGTGGTGTGGACTCATTGGGATTCAGCAAACACTGCAGGAGCTACAGTATTTACAGTAGAATGCAAATATATGTACCTACATATACATGCTGGGTGAAATCACTTGGAAATGTCCTCAATATGACCACAGCTGGATCAATTGTTGCTGCTGGTTCTACTTTAAGATGGCAGAAAATTGAAGGTTTAAAGCTGCAGTGGGTAGAAATGGAGCAATTATTAATTTAAATAAAAAAGACCATGTTGAGATCTGTCGAGGAAGTACCAAGCCCCGCCCACCAGCCGGAGCACAGCCAATAGGAACGCTCTCTCTCTCTGAAATGACCTGTGATTGGTCAAAGTCTCCCGTCACAGACTAGATTTTCTAAAGCCTGAAAACAGAGACATGAGGAGGAGCAGAAGTCTAGTTTTCTCTCAGAACACTTGAATTACAATATGCTGAAGGTTATTATGGGATGTTTGCCCGATGATGCCAAAAACATTCTGCCTACTGAAGCTTTAACTCACGGAACTAAATTGCAACATAACCACCAATTAAAATAATAGATTATCTACAGCGTCAACAAGGAAAATATGTTACTTTACACACTTTACAGACACGCACACACACACACACACACACACACACACACACACACACACACACACACACACACACACACACAGCCTCAAATAAGATAATGAGAATCAGAGAGGCACAGGGCCAGATCACACTTTGCGTGTGTGTGTGTGTGTGTGTGTGTGTGTGTGTGTGTGTGTGTGTGTGTTATTAACCAGGCCAGTAGAGATACAGAAGCCAAAGATGTGGGGGTGAGTTAAGGAGAACGGAGAGGCCACCGGATGGTATCACAACCCTTTTCACTTCTCTTGGTGTGACGCCGATCTCATTGACTCAAATAGCCAACAGTCACCCGAGGAACGTGTCTGGACCCACAAAGAGCTTTGGAGCAGCCAAACAGTGTAAAAGTTAAGTTATGTAAAAAATACTACAAAACATGAGAATGAACTCGCCAAACTAAAGCACTCAAAACAGATCATTTTTTCCTTTGACAGCAGCTAGAAAACACCTGCTGTGTTCTCTGAGAGCACAGAGAGCAGCGCAGCACAAACGTAGCCTCTATCTAACAGTATTGAACTAGGGATGTACCGATACCGATACCGGATAGGATATCGGGCCGATACTGACTCGAATAGCTGGATCGGATATCGGTGACAATGAAGCCGATCCATTCAATTCAATTCTATGTTTACATACTATATACATTATATACTGGAAGTTTAATTCCTGTTTAAGTTTTGACCAATTTGTTGCTGCATTAAAAAAGTTTTACACTTTAATTGAAATTCCTGTAAATTTTGAGATTTTTTTTTACTAATTTTCTGGTCTACAATTTATAATTTTAATAATTAGTAACGATTCGCTGAATGCATATCTATGTATTTATTTGTTATGTTTTGCTTTACAAATTTAGGAAATCAATATTTGAGTCCAGCCTGATGTTTCCTTATACATAAAAGAATGATCCCATTCACAGGCATACAGCTGATTAATGAAACACTGGTATCGGATCGGTACTCGGTATCAGCTGATACTAAAAGCCCAGGT
The DNA here is from genome assembly GCA_916701645.2 of Sebastolobus alascanus. Taxonomy (NCBI): domain Eukaryota; kingdom Metazoa; phylum Chordata; class Actinopteri; order Perciformes; family Sebastidae; genus Sebastolobus; species Sebastolobus alascanus. Next base: position 217,894 of record CAKAOJ020000426.1, on the reverse strand, counting down.
ATCGCTATCGGTATCGGGACTGAAAAAGTCTGATTGGTGCATCCCTTTATAGAACCTTGATACATGTTTGGTACCGAACAAAATGAGTAAAGTTATATGAAAGTTGACATTGAATGTCTGGTCAGATTTTCATGCTTACATATTATTTGATTAGATATTTCTAACTTTAGAATACAGTATATTTATTTCATTTAGTTGAAGTTCTATATTTATCACTGATGCACTGAGCAGTATTTTGGTGAATGGAAAAAAAGAAAATTGTATTCCCTAAACTAAGACTGCAGAAAAGTTCTTTTGGTGTCGGTATATTAAGTCAGGTATCATATTACAACTAGTGTTGTCAGAAATATCAAAGTGTTGATAGATATCGATCAGGGGTGTAAGAAAATATCGGAAATATCAAATGTAATTTTTTTTTTTTTATCAATTTATTCAGAAACTCTGTATCGATTTTTAACTAACATAGTTTGCATGCAGAGATTAACTTTATCTCATTTGCAAAGAGATGCTCCCTCAGTTTATGTGCCTTCTCAACTTAGTGTGCAACAAAAAATTGCAATATATCGCCTTGCTTACAGTATCGCAGTATATTGAATCGTGATACGTATCGTCAGATTCTTGCAGATACTCAGCTCTAATATCGATGCTGAATATTTAAAACGGTTTCACAGTGTTGATACGCTCTCTCTTCTCTCTGACAGCGTGTTGACACATATTTATCTTTTAATAAATATCTAAAATTGTACGCCTTTGTATCGAAAATGGTATAAAATATCAATACTTCTCAAGGTGTTGTATCCAAGTTATGAATTCCAATATCGTGACAACACTAATTGCAACAGTATTGAACATGTTGACCCAGACATGGAAATGTACTCATGTAGTGTGTTTCCTCCACAAAGAGTCTAAGCAGAAGATGAGCTGCTGCTGGGAGACTAGAAGTGTCCGGACTGTGAGAAGTGAGCAGTGACAGTATGGAGAGGATGAAAAGGAAAAAAAAAGAGGGATTGACCGGAATTTTCGTGTTCCCGGCATTTCATAAAAACAACACGATCAAATAAATATGTGTAGATCCAGGGTGAGGAGGTACGACGACACCTCGTCACCCTCTTGTCTCACCCTAACTCTCCACCCAGCTCTCCATCTATCAGTGGGATGTCGGGCCCCCCCGGCAGAGCTCCATCTTGGTTGAGAGCGCTGCCTTAAGCTCCATCAGCCGGAGGAGAGTCTTTGAGCTGCAGTCTAAGCCTTCGCCCGGACCCCGGTCCCCTCATGAATATTAACCAGCCTGGAGCCCGGCTTTAATCTGCCTGATCCCCGCACTGCTGCCGCCGAGACGATAGCGAATCTAATTATTTGGTCTGATATTAACCCCCCCCCTCTCCCACACATACACCATTCCCCCCCCCCCCAACGCCCTGTCCTCACTATAGCTGCTGTAACATTCACACATGTGTGTGTGTGTTAGTGCAAACAGAGCTGAACTCCAGAGCAGCCTTCTTTTGCTGAAGTCAGTTCACATTTAAAACACCATTCACACACACACACACACACACACCTCTCTCCACCAACCCCCCCCCCCCCTCCACCTCCAGCACAGCCTGCGACGCCCTCTCCTTATCAGGCCCAAAAACGCCCTCCTCAACACCGATAAAACTTGAATGCAAATGATGCCAGGCTGATTTCATTTCTTCATTTTCTTCCTCCATTCCCTCGTTCAGTATCAGAATGGCTCCTCGCTCGCCCTCGCCCCCTCTCTCTCTCTCTCTCTCTGGGGAGCCAAACAGTGGTGAAGATGATGATGACGATGGGGACGGGAACAGAACTTTCCCTGAACTAACCCCAACGTCTAACCCCCATCTCATATTGCCTCGTGCTATATATGGGCTTCAATTAAAGGGGAGGAAATAGAGAAAAAAATACACTGAGCCCCCCCAACGCCCCCCCTCCCCCTCCCCCCCCCACCACCACCACCCTACCCTGCAGATGAGCAGATTAAGATTTCTCTGTACAGCTGTCAACGGCCACAGTTTTACTGCTACCACTGGGGAATAAGTATGTTTGTATATGCAAATCATTGCTGGCACATCAGCACATCTATGTCTCAATAGTGTGTACTGTCTCACATACTGTCTCACATGGTCTAATGGGCTTTACACGACTCTGTAACGGACGGAGCGGGGAGTCTCGTGGTCATTAAATGTAAAACATACAAGTCAATAGTCTGCGTTAGTGCATGATTATACTGCAGGAGGAGGGTCGGACTGAGAAAACAGTTTGGCCTTCAGGCCCGGTCTGATAATGGTCTGGATTTATATCAGGGATGCACCGATACCGATACCGGATCGAAAATAGGGCCGATACCGATTCAAATAGCTGGATCGGGTGTCGGTGACAATGGGGCCGATCTACTCAATTCAATTTCATGTTTATAAACTATATTCATTATATACTGGAATTTTAATTCCTGTTTAAGTTTGCTGCTGCATTAAAAAGGTTTACACCTGAGTTGTGATTCCTGTTAATTTAGTTTCTGGTGTACAATTTATTATTTTAATAATAAAGAACATTAAATTAATTTATATTAATGGATTTATTTGTTACATTTTGCTTTATAAAGTCAGGGAAGCGACGATTAAGTCCAGCCTGATGATCCCAGTCTCTTCCACACAGTGAGACATACAGATTATTAATTAAACACTGGTATCGGATCGGTACTCGGTATTGGCTGATACCCAAAGCCCAGGTATTGATATCGGTATCTGGGCTAAAAAAGTCGGATTGGTGCATCTCTAATTTCTATATAAAGATGTATCTTTATATATATGCTGATTCTGGGTCTGCTCCCACACTACTTCAAGTGTTTTTATTACACAGAAACATTGTGGACAGTATTCACTGCGTTCACAAGACTTATTTGTGCTCTCTGTCCCAAAAGCTCGGACAAAAATTGGGGAAAGGGCTTTTGAATTTGCTCCAAAATGACCTGAAAATCACATTAAACATGTTTAAATCTAACATGAAGGCTTTAGAAGCAGACTCTATGGCACGCCAATGTTTTTAGCTTCCCTTGTTGTACAGCTGACTCCCAGAAAAGTTCCTTTTTGTCCCCCCGTTTGTCTTTAGATAGTTCTCTTTTAATGCAACTTTTAGTGCTTTTGAACTGTGTTTGTGTCTCGGTCTGCAGCTTTGGCTGTCTCGGCCAGGTCTTCCTCTGAAAAGAGGTTCTTAATCTCAACGGGACTAACCTGGTTAAATAAAGGTTTAAATAAATAAATAAAAAAACAGCACTTTTCTAATCTTAGCAAAGCGCTTTACAACACAAGTCCACCATTCATACACTGGTGACTGAGACTAAAGAGCGATAGTATGTTGCCCAAGGACACTTCAACATGTAGACTGCAGGGGCCGGGGATCAAACCTTCGACCTTCTGACACTATACTGTCTACGGGAAGCTTTTAAAATGAAAAAAAACCTGGTTGAAATGCTTGAATATCACTGTTATCAGGTCAGTGATAGTCAACAGGTCAGTTTGAGGTTTGGAATGATGAAGCACCTTGGTCTTCTTCACCATTATCAGAAATAATAAGCATACAATGATAAATCAATTAAGTATCATAAAAACAACGTATCAATTAACAATTAAACGGTTAATCCGAAACTCATCAAGATGAATCAATAATAGAAAATCCCTCCTCATCACTGTCGGGGAACACCGGTAGCAGCCAGCAGGGTTTCATACATCCATGTCAAGTACTTGTCAAACCCTTCTAAGAGGCGTTATCTCCTAAAAGTAATGTAATATTTGTACAGCCAGTGAAAAACATGACCAAAGCCTGGAGATTTAACACTTCACGACACACATTCCAAAATGGTGTATTTCTCCTCTCCTGCATTAAGCGTTTCAAACGTGTTGTGCTCCTCTAGCTGGGAATTTAATAAGCCACCCTGCTCCTCTCCTGACCTTTTCAACCATCCTTCATTCATTCACTCCTCTCACAAAATCATTCAGTCATCCAATTCACCCTCTTCCTCCCTTCTCCTCTTTCACCGTGTCTCCTCCTTCCTTTTATACACCTCTTTCTTTCTTTCTTAATCTCCGATTCTCTTCCTCTCCCCAACTCTCATTCCTACCCCTCCTGTCTGCCCTCCTCTCCTTCCCCATCCTATCTCTCCCTCTTTTTTCCTCTCTCCGTCTCTCTCGTTCTATCTCTCGGCTACAGGAAATGGTTTCTTTCCCGATCCAGGGGGTTGGAGGGGTGAACTCACTGTCCCAAACAAAGAGGTCACTGTGTGAATCCTCCAAAAATACAAAGAAGAAAAGGAAGGCAGATAAAAATCAGAAAACCTACTCTCATCCGCCTCTCTCATACAAACACACACACACACACACACACACACACACACACACACACACACACACACACTTTACCTCCGTTGCACTCACGCAAAACATTTCTCGAATATTCAACAGAGACACAAGATACTTTTTTACACTGTATTTTCCCCTCACGAGGTACAAACATCGTCAATACAGTACACGGCCCCGGCTCGGCGGCGGAGTGAAAGCTTATTCCCTTGTGCTCATATCGGCGCACACCTCGGAGAGGCAGAAAAAGGCGGAGGAAAAAAAAAAAAATCGAGGGAGCCGGGTTTGATGAGCTGCATGCAAATGACATGTAAAAATATAAAACTGCGATACTTAAAACGGGGGCCGAGATAAGAGATTTGAAAATGAGGCACTCTTGGAAAGCAGGCTCCTGTACTGCCGGAGATGAGGCTCAGAGATAGGGAGGATAGAGGTTTTCCCTCTCCTCTTCTCCTCTCTTACACCTCCTCCTCCTCCTTCCTTCCTCCTCCACCCTGCAGAAGCCGGTGCAGATGACAGCGAGATGCAGATACCAGCCAGTCATTGCCACTGAGTGATGAACACCTCCTCCCGCTGTCTCGTTTAACCCTCCTCTTCCACGTTTGCCTCACCTCTCTTCCACTTCTCTTTCTCTCATATTTCCTTTTGTTTCCCTCGTGTTTTGTTTTAGTCGATGAACCTTTCCCGCCTTTCTCTTTGGCTCTCTTTTGTTCCTCTTCCTTCCTGGCCTTGCTGGCTGCATTTCTGTCTATCAGTATTTTATCTTATTTGGCGGTTTTCTCTCCCCCCTCTCTCTCTCTCTCTCTCCAATCATCCCTCCTCTCTCCCTTTCTCAGGGCGATAGGCTCCTCTGTCAGGGCCAGGTTGACAGACTGAAAGACAGACAGCTACTGTCATGATGTGGGCAAGTCATACGACAGGTAGCCTATGTGGAGCACACTGATTCAATCACCACAGATAGAAGCTGTAGCTCTCCTCAAGGCCGTGATGCACGGGGTCAACATGCGGAGGAAAGGGGTGATGTGGGTTTTGCCCAAAAGTGCTGCTGGAAGAGGCCGAGTCCGTGTGTGAAGTCCCAGTGAGACGGCAGTTACAGCGTCCTTAGCTTCTGTAATGTGACGACTGAGCTTATGAGTACAACCTGCAGGCATTTGAAGTCGTCACAGTATAAGCACAGCTGTTACCAATAACACGACCAACGGCTCCGTTCTGTTCAAACGTCCCAGTAACTCAGAGACGATGAGCCAACTTACCAGTATGAACACATGAACGTCTTCGAGGAAAGATAGTCCCGAAGTGTGCACCGTTATCCCGTTATATATCTGAATGATTATCAAGTTATCAAAACCAAACCTGCGATCACTGATTATTTATTGGGAACTAACATATTTAATTCGACTGTATTGTACGATGTTGTATTATGTGATTTTATGTATGATGTGCTATTCTGTATTTTCTTTTTTATTTTATCTTCTTTTTCTTAAAAGCCTAACCAGGGACAAGGTCTGCAAATTAGCTATGGCTAGAAGTCCTATATCCATATACGTTGCATCGGTTGCACTTTAATTAAGTGTAACAATGACTATGTATTGTCCCTGTCAAATAAACTAATAAATAAAATAAAATAAGTCATGCCAGTCCATGACGGCCAGCTTTCCACCCTGCCTTCAGACGGCTCAGATGACTAGGATTATGTTGGGATGGTTGTTATGCACAAGTAAAAACTTCAGTTACAAACATGTCAAAAGTGCAAGAAAACAAGTGGCCCAAAAAGGCGGTGCAGTGTGTGGCACGGCCCGTTGATGTATCAGGAGAACTGGATCCAGCGTTGGAGGCGGTTCCCGTTCATTCCTATGAAAGTGTCTCAGTGGAGCATGAAGCCTAAATGGCTCGACTTCCGCCTGGAAAAGTACCCGGATTTTGGGCACGTGGAACATGCGCAGTAGCGTCCGCTCGGTTACGCGGTCCAAACATCACGCTGTCGTCACGGCTCGGCTCCAGCCTCGGTCTGGGTCTCATTCACATGAACGGAGGAAGGGAAATAACTGGATTCAGCTATTAGTGCGTTTTAATGATTTAAATAAGGACTGTTAGAGTGTTCATACTGGGGAGTTGATTCACCTCAAAATAAATTATCCTCTGAGTTACAGACGTCTCTTTCCCAATGTAAGTCTACGGGGAAAAGTATTTTTGGGCCCGATGGCATCACGTGACAGACACAGAAGTTGTAGTACCGCCGTTTGGCCACTACAGAAATGGGCATCAAAGCCCGGCGCTCCTCCTGGGCGGTTGGCACGGCCACGGCCACCACTTGCTACCTCTTGGCTCTGCCATGGTCGCCTCTACCAAAGTATTTCTCACTGGCACTATTAAAACAGAAGGTGGAAGACGAGGAAGAAATGACTTACACTAAACACTTTTAACAAAGTAAACAAAGCTTTTGACAAATGATCTTCAAAAAACACACCTCCGACCGAGGTTTGATATGATGGGAGAGGTTCGGTGGCCCCAAATCAACTAGGACTTTATTTTTGTACAAGCCTCAGGGTGCAAGTTTACTTATCAAAGATAGGAGAGGGACTTTGATGTATAAAAACTCAGGGACATATCTTTATTATTTCCCTGTGTCTTTAAAGATAGAAACTCTTGCTCTCTAGTTCCTTTTTAAGAACGTTCCTTACGTTCTGCGTTCTTCTTCTGGGGGGCATCGCAGAAGGTGTCTCAACACTCGGCGTAATCATCGATTTGTCATCTTCTGAAGGAGCACCGTTTTAATTAACATTCTAATTTGATGGGCGGAGGAGAGAGAGAAACAGAGGCAGAGAAACACTGTTGATGAGTCCAGATAAAAAAAGATCAAAATCAGGATGTAAACAAACCGGCTCAGAGTCGACGCAAAAAAAAAATAAAGAAAAAAAGAAAACAGCTCCAGAGAGAATAAGGAGGAGACGGTGATCACCTTCACTCGTCCTTCCAGGAGAGTGAGGGAAGGAGACAGTGGAGAGTAGAGGAGGTAGAGGGGAGGAGAGATAGGGAGTGAGAAGAGACTACCCAAAAAGTGTTTGAAAAGCCGTGGGTGGCGCGCCTTATCGCCCCAGTTCTCCTGGAGAGATTATTGGGGGATTAGTGCGAACGCTTGTTTCTAAAACATGATGAAAAGACGTTCGGCGCGTGATAACGCTTTGAACTCCCCTACTCTGCTCCTTCTAGGATCGTGCCTTCAGGCTGCCTTTCCACGAAAGACAGGATTGGGGTGGAGTGAGCTGCTGAAGGAGGGAGAACAATAGGGACGATGTTGTAAGAGGAGTTTCTCCTGTGGTCCACTGTGGAGACTTCTCTTAGGACATCTGTCCTTTGGGACAACAAACTCCAGGTGTACGTACACTTCATCGCTCTTTCACGTCATCGGAGCTGAAATTTCACAACAATCCTACAACTTTGGTCCAATCACATGCACTTGCACTATCAGTTAATTAAAGCAGGATCCAATCAGAAGGAGAGGAGATATAATATCAGATTTGTTATGTGCGATCCAATCAGAAGAGCAGAAGTGGTGTGCTCGCTCCTGGGTTGCCAAGGGAAGCTCGCCGAGGAGGACGTGGTTGTTCACTCAACCAAAAACAGTGAGGAATCAGCAGCCAGCTGATCAGTTGATCAGTAAACATTATTATACCCTGTTCTAAAGTCCAACAGCCATATCAGCCAGAATATATTTAAATAGATAAATGGTTTTACGCCTCTTTCTCAAGAGATGCAAATGGCAGGATTTCCATATGACACAGACCAGTTAACACGCCACCAATCTAATGAAGGAGATCTGTTGGAGGGAGAGCGAGGACTGGATCTCATTTGCCTCTCTTTGCCTTTCTCTCTCTCTCTCTCTCTCTCTCTCTCTCTCTCTCTCTCTCTCTCTCTCTCTCTCTCTCTCTCTCTCTCCCTCCCTCTGCTCCACCCTGATTTCTCAGAACTGACAACCTCACCCCCCCATATGATAGCACACATACAAGCCAAGACAACATCAACGACATTTCATTTTATATTATTTCAGATAAAAAAAATAGGGAAACACTTCATTTTACAAGTCCGCAAATTCCATGGCAAGTAGGTGATAATTAGCAAGTAATGTTTAACATTATTTAATAATTATATTCTGCTATTTCCCAATAAGCAATAATAAATAGCTGGTCATTTATTTAATATATTTCCAGGAAAAGAACACAAAGTTGATTGATAGGCATGATTACAAACGCTTTATTTCCATGTCCGCTGGTAAACAGATAATAATTAGCAAGTAACTTCTTTGAAATTTCTTAATGAATACCTCAAAATGTTTAAACCAACTTCAATTTAGTGGCCTGCTCTGCAGAAGTTAGGCAGAAACAACAATTCAGTTACACGCCTGTTATGCAGAAGTTACATATAAAGTAAGCGGTTACTGTCCACCCCCCCCCCGCTGCCCTGACGTGAATATTAGATATAAACGAGGTCATCTACTGACCAATAAACAGCGGACCTGGGAATAAAGCGTTTGCATCATGCCTATAAATTAACTTTATATTACTTTCCTGGAAATGTATTAAAGAAATTACCAGCTATTTTAGGTAAATATTGAGGTAATTTCAAAGAAATTTCAAATATGTTACTTGCTAACTATCACCTACTTACCATGAAATTTGCGGACCTGTAAAATGAAGTGTTACCAAAAATAGTCTCTGCATTTAATATGTATCCTTGTGTACATGTGTATGTGTTACTTGAGTATGCACGCACATCCAAAAATGCGTCGCAATGTAGTTGTGTTGCTGGTTGGGCCTCGTATCAAACGGATAGCTTATCTGTCCGGGCAAAATAAGAAGCAAATTTGTTGAGAGAGAAGTTGAGAGAGAGAGAGAGAGGGCGATGCTGGAAGGGGCAGCAGAAACTGCAGAGGAGGTCATGCCAATCGCACCCAGAAATGGGGGGGGCGAAGTCCTGGGGGCTTCACAGAGCCCAGCGAGGATGAGGACGGAGGAAAACAGGTGGTATAAGTAAGATAGAAGTGAGGTATAGATAGACAACTGAGAAAGATCTGGCAGGGAAAAAAGCAGATATATGGAGGTGAGCAGATGGTGAAGTCCAGAGCAGGGAGATGAACGATGGAGGGAACTCAACAAAGACGTCCCACGTCCAGCCTAAAGACATATCTTTCTACTTAGATAAGATACAAATGAACATCACAAACTGTTACCCCTACATACTTTACATACTTTATCTGGGAAATGAAAATGCACCGTCTGCACCACGATGAGTTTGCAATTTAGAAAATGCTCCTTCAAGGGATTCTAACCGTCTCTGTCAGACGAGTGTGTGTGTGGACGTACAGTTTTTCCGTAACGCCGGGCTATGCTTTCTAGGGCCGGGACGATACACCTATCTCCTGATACTATCACCATACTTGGGTGCCGATTTGATATGTATTGCGATTTTTCAGTATTGCGATTTATTACGATTCTTGTTAACTTTTTTAACACTAGACCATGAAGGGAAAAAGTTGAATCATACACTTCTAGGGACTTTTACTTTGAAAAATCTCTAAATTAATCCAGTAAGAATGTTTGATTTTCAGCATGTATGTAGTCAGAGACGTCCTGAAGTCAAATATATCAGGATCATTGTCAGCAATTATTTATTATATTTATTATCCAGCAACCCAAAAATCAAAGAATAAAGACATTTCCCTCAAAGATTAGTGGTATTTTCTTTTTAATTTATAAGGGACATGTAATGTTTTATACTTCTGGTGAATATAATCCATCAATCTTATTTCCATAGATGTATTTTGTATATACAGTTCCCTTTGTTAACACCTTATTTTGAAAAGCGGACATTGTCCCACGTGTCTACTTCCTCTAACTTCTCCAAGTCCGTCTCTAGCTCTCCCGTCAGCTCCTTCTCTTTATCCATCCATGGTCAGCTCCATCGGGGCCGTTTCAATGCATTTAACATAAATGTCAGTATATGGGTGCTCTACAGTTGTAGCGTCGG